>JAKELJ010001240.1:0-10558 GCA_025594165.1 Tamias sibiricus
ATTCAGCTTTGAGATACTTGAACCAGGAAAGAACGCAGTGTGCTCTTGTGATCTGAAGTGCACTTCTGCATTTTCAAAGTTCTAGCATTAACCATTGAGGAATTAAACTAACAGGCGTTTTCAGTGAATTTCGCCTAATCAGGGTAAACATCCAATAGGCTCTAAAACAAAAAACACGTGATGGTGGATTGTCCAAATTTGGGGAGCCATGAGGGGCACAAGAGAGAATCATTTTGTCAGAGTTTCATTGAAATACACAAAGAAACCTAGTACCCACAAGCTAAGAAACATGGAATTATTTCCAGTTGGCTAAAACGCTTTTCTGTGAGTTTGAAACTCTTTTGCTACCTAGTGATTCAGCTTTGAGATACTTGAAACAAAAGAGAAGCACAGTGTGCTCTTGTGAACTAAAGTGTTGTTCTGCGTTTTTAAAGTTCTAGCATTAACCATTTAAGAATTAAACTCACAGGCGTTTTCAGGCATTTTCGCCTAATCAGGGTAAACATCCAATAGATTGTAAACAAAACAGCCTGGATGGTGGGATGACCAAACTTGGGGAGCCTTGAGGGGCACATGAGAGAATCATTTTTTGCAGAGTTTCATTGAAATACACAAAGAAACCTAGTGCCCAGAAGATAAGAAACATGGAATTATTTCCAGTTGGCTAAAACGCTTTTCTGTGAGTTTGAAACTCTTTTGCTACCTAGTGATTCAGCTTTGAGATACTTGAACCAGGAAAGAAGCACAGTGTGCTCTTGTGATCTGAAGTGCATTTCTGCATTTTCAAAGTTCTAGCATTAACCATTGAGGAATTAAACTAACAGGCGTTTTCAGTGAATTTCGCCTAATCAGGGTAAACATCCAATAGGCTCTAAAAAAAAAAAAACACGTGATGGTGGATTGACCAAATTTGGGGAGCCATGAGGGGCACAAGAGGGAATCATTTTGTCAGAGTTTCATTGAAATACACAAAGAAACCTAGTACCCACAAGCTAAGAAACATGGAATTATTTCCAGTTGGCTAAAACGCTTTTCTGTGAGTTTGAAACTCTTTTGCAAACTAGTGATTCAGCTTTGAGATACATTAACCAGGAGAGAAGCACAGTGTGCTCTTGTGAACTAAAGTGTTGTTCTGCGTTTTTAAAGTTCTAGCATTAACCATTTAAGAATTAAACTCACAGGCGTTTTCAGGCATTTTCGCCTAATCAGGGTAAACATCCAATAGACTGTAAACAAAACACCCTTGATGGTGGGATGACCAAACTTGGGGACCTTGAGGGGCACATGAGAGAATCATTTTTTCAGAGTTTCATTGAAATACACAAAGAAACCTAGTGCCCAGAAGCTAAGAAACATGGAATTATTTCCAGTTGGCTAAAACGCTTTTCTGTGAGTTTGAAACTCTTTTGCTACCTAGTGATTCAGCTTTGAGATACATTAACCAGGAGAGAAGCACAGTGTGCTCTTGTGACTAAAGTGTTGTTCTGCGTTTTTAAAGTTCTAGCATTAACCATTTAAGAATTAAACTCACAGGCGTTTTCAGGCATTTTCGCCTAATCAGGGTAAACATCCAATAGATTGTAAACAAAACAGACTGATGGTGGGATGACCAAACTTGGGGAGCCTTGAGGGGCACATGAGAGAATCATTTTTCAGAGTTTCATTGAAATACACAAAAAAACCTAGTGCCCAGAAGCTAAGAAACATGGAATTATTTCCAGTTGGCTAAAACGCTTTTCTGTGAGTTTGAAACTCTTTTGCTACCTAGTGATTCAGCTTTGAGATACTTGAACCAGGAAGAGAAGCACAGTGTGCTCTTGTGAACTAAAGTGTTGTTCTGCGTTTTTAAAGTTCTAGCATTAACCATTTAAGAATTAAACTCACAGGCGTTTTCAGGCATTTTCGCCTAATCAGGGTAAACATCCAATAGACTGTAAACAAAAAACCCTTGATGGTGGGATGACCAAACTTGGGGAGCCTTAAGGGGCACATGAGAGAATCATTTTTTCAGAGTTTCATTGAAATACACAAAGAAACCTAGTACCCAGAAGCTAAGAAACATGGAATTATTTCCAGTTGGCTAAATCACTTTTCTGTGAGTTTGAAACTCTTTTGCTACCTAGTGATTCAGCTTTGAGATACTTGAACCAGGACAGAAGCACAGTGTGCTCTTGTGATCTGAAGTGCTATTCTGAATTTTCAAAGTTCTAGCATTAACCATTGAGGAATTAAACTACAGGCATTTCCAGTGAATTTCGCCTAATCAGGGTAAACATCCAATAGGCTCTAAACAAAAAAAACCCGTGATGGTGGATTGACCAAATTTGGGGAGCCATGAGGGGCACAAGAGAGAATCATTTTTTCAGAGTTTCATTGAAATACACAAAGAAACCTAGTACCCAGAAGCTAAGAAACATGGAATTATTTTCCAGTTGGCTAAAACGCTTTTCTGTGAGTTTGAAACTCTTTTGCTACCTAGTGATTCAGCTTTGAGATACTTGAACCAGGAAAGAAGCACAGTGTGCTCTTGTGATCTGAAGTGTATTCTGCGTTTTTCAAAGTTCTAGCATTAACCATTGAGAATTAAACTAACAGGCGTTTTCAGTGAATTTCGCCTAATCAGGGTAAACATCCAATAGGCTGTAAACAAAAAACACGTGATGGTGGATGGTCCAAATTAGGGGAGCCATGAGGGGCACAAGAGAGAATCATTTTGTCAGAGTTTCATTGAAATACACAAAAAAACCTAGTACCCACAAGCTAAGAAACATGGAATTATTTCCAGTTGGCTAAAACGCTTTTCTGTGAGTTTGAAACTCTTTTGCTACCTAGTGATTCAGCTTTGAGATACTTGAACCAGGAGAGAAGCACAGTGTGCTCTTGTGAACTAAAGTGTTGTTCTGCGTTTTTAAAGTTCTAGCATTAACCATTTAAGAATTAAACTCACAGGCGTTTTCAGGCATTTTCGCCTAATCAGGGTAAACATCCAATAGACTGTAAAAAAAAACACCCTTCATGGTGGGATGACCAAACTTGGGGAACCTTGAGGGGCACATGAGAGAATCATTTTTTCAGAGTTTCATTGAAATACACAAAGAAACCTAGTGCCCAGAAGCTAAGAAACATGGAATTATTTCCAGTTGGCAAAAACGCTTCTCTGTGAGTTTGAAACTCTTTTGCTAACTAGTGATTCAGCTTTGAGATACATTAACCAGGAGAGAAACACAGTGTGCTCTTGTGAACTAAAGTGTTGTTCTGCGTTTTTAAAGTTCTAGCATTAACCATTTAAGAATTAAACTCACAGGCGTTTTCAGGCATTTTCGCCTAATCAGGGTAAACATCCAATAGACTGTAAACGAAACACCCTTGATGGTGGGATGACCAAACTTGGGGAACCTTGAGGGGCACATGAGAGAATCATTTTTTCAGAGTTTCATTGAAATACACAAAGAAACCTAGTGCCCAGAAGCTAAGAAACATGGAATTATTTCCAGTTGGCAAAAACGCTTTTCTGTGAGTTTGAAACTCTTTTAGTACCTAGTGATTCAGCTTTGAGATACTTGAACCAGGAAAGAAGCACAGTGTGCTCTTGTGATCTGAAGTGCATTTCTGCATTTTCAAAGTTCTAGCATTAACCATTGAGGAATTAAACTAACAGGCGTTTTCAGTGAATTTCGCCTAATCAGGGTAAACATCCAATAGGCTCTAAACAAAAAACACGTGATGGTGGATTGACCAAATTTGGGGAGCCATGAGGGGCACAAGAGAGAATCATTTTCTCAGAGTTTCATTGAAATACACAAAGAAACTTAGTACCCACAAGCTAAGAAACATGGAATTATTTCCAGTTGGCTAAAACGCTTTTCTGTGAGTTTGAAACTCTTTTGCTACCTAGTGATTCAGCTTTGAGATACTTGAACCAGGAGAGAAGCACAGTGTGCTCTTGTGAACTAAAGTGTTGTTCTGCGTTTTTAAAGTTCTAGCATTAACCATTTAAGAATTAAACTCACAGGCGTTTTCAGGCATTTTCGCCTAATCAGGGTAAACATCCAATAGATTGTAAACAAAACAGCCTGGATGGTGGGATGACCAAACTTGGGGAGCCTTGAGGGGCACATGAGAGAATCATTTTTTCAGAGTTTCATTGAAATACACAAAAAAACCTAGTGCCCAGAAGCTAAGAAACATGGAATTATTTCCAGTTGGCTAAAACGCTTTTCTGTGAGTTTGAAACTCTTTTGCTACCTAGTGATTCAGCTTTGAGATACTTGAAACAGGAAAGAAGCGCAGTGTGCTCTTGTGATCTGAAGTGCATTTCTGCATTTTCAAAGTTCTAGCATTAACCATTGAGGAATTAAACTAACAGGCATTTTCAGTGAATTTCGCCTAATCAGGGTAAACATCCAATAGGCTCTAAACAAAAAACACGTGATGGTGGATTGACCAAATTTGGGGAGCCATGAGGGGCACAAGAGAGAATCATTTTGTCAGAGATTCATTGAAATACACAAAGAAACCTAGTACCCACAAGCTAAGAAACATGGAATTATTTCCAGTTGGCTAAAACGCTTTTCTGTGAGTTTGAAACTCTTTTGCCACCTAGTGATTCAGCTTTGAGATACATTAACCAGGAGAGAAGCACAGTGTGCTCTTGTGAACTAAAGTGTTGTTCTGCGTTTTTAAAGTTCTAGCATTAACCATTTAAGAATTAAACTCACAGGCGTTTTAGGGATTTTCGCCTAATCAGGGTAAACATCCAATAGACTGTAAACAAAACACCCTTGATGGTGGGATGACCAAACTTGGGGAGCCTTGAGGGCCCATGAGAGAATCATTTTTTCAGAGTTTCATTGAAATACACAAAGAAACCTAGTGCCCAGAAGATAAGAAACATGGAATTATTTCCAGTTCGCTAAAACGCTTTTCTGTGAGTTTGAAACTCTTTTGCTACCTAGTGATTCAGCTTTGAGATACTTGAACCAGGAAAGAAGCACAGTGTGCTCTTGTGATCTGAAGTGCATTTCTGCATTTTCAAAGTTCTAGCATTAAACCATTGAGGAATTAAACTAACAGGCGTTTTCAGTGAATTTCGCCTAATCAGGGTAAACATCCAATAGGCTCTAAACAAAAAACACGTGATGGTGGATTGACCAAATTTGGGGAGCCATGAGGGGCACAAGAGAGAATCATTTTCTCAGAGTTTCATTGAAATACACAAAGAAACCTAGTACCCACAAGCTAAGAAACATGGAATTATTTCCAGTTGGCTAAAACGCTTTCTCTGTGAGTTTGAAACTCTTTTGCTACCTAGTGATTCAGCTTTAAGATACATTAAACAGGAGAGAAGCACAGTGTGCTCTTGTGAACTAAAGTGATGTTCTGCGTTTTTAAAGTTCTAGCATTAACCATTTAAGAATTAAACTCACAGGCGTTTTCAGGCATTTTCGCCTAATCAGGGTAAACATCCAATAGATTGTAAACAAAACAGCCTGGATGGTGGGATGACCAAACTTGGGGAGCCTTGAGGGGCACATGAGAGAATCATTTTTGCAGAGTTTCATTGAAATACACAAAGAAACCTAGTGCCCAGAAGCTAAGAAACATGGAATTATTTCCAGCTGGCTAAAACGCTTTTCTGTGAGTTTGAAACTCTTTTGCTACCTAGTGATTCAGCTTTGAGATACTTGAACCAGGAAAGAAGCACAGTCTGCTCTTGTGATCTGAAGTGCATTTCTGCATTTTCAAAGTTCTAGCATTAACCATTGAGGAATTAAACTAACAGGCGTTTTCAGTGAATTTCGCCTAATCAGGGTAAACATCCAATAGGCTCTAAACAAAAAACACGTGATGGTGGATGGTCCCAAATTTGGGGAGCCATGAGGGGCACAAGAGAGAATCATTTTGTCAGAGTTTCATTGAAATACACAAAGAAACCTAGTACCCAGAAGCTAAGAAACATGGAATTATTTCCAGTTGGCTAAAACGCTTTTCTGTGAGTTTGAAACTCTTTTGCTACCTAGTGATTCAGCTTTGAGATACAATAACCAGGAGAGAAGCACAGTGTGCTCTTGTGAACTAAAGTGTTGTTTGCGTTTTTAAAGTTCTAGCATTAACCATTTAAGAATTAAACTCACAGGCGTTTTAGGGATTTTCGCCTAATCAGGGTAAACATCCAATAGACTGTAAACGAAACACCCTTGATGGTGGGATGACCAAACTTGGGGAGCCTTGAGGGGCCCATGAGAGAATCATTTTTTCAGAGTTTCATTGAAATACACAAAGAAACCTAGTGCCCAGAAGATAAGAAACATGGAATTATTTCCAGTTCGCTAAAACGCTTTTCTGTGAGTTTGAAACTCTTTTGCTACCTAGTGATTCAGCTTTGAGATACTTGAACCAGGAAAGAAGCACAGTCTGCTCTTGTGATCTGAAGTGCATTTCTGCATTTTCAAAGTTCTAGCATTAACCATTGAGGAATTAAACTAACAGGCGTTTTCAGTGAATTTCGCCTAATCAGGGTAAACATCCAATAGGCTCTAAACAAAAAACACGTGATGGTGGATGGTCCAAATTTGGGGAGCCATGAGGGGCACAAGAGAGAATCATTTTGTCAGAGTTTCATTGAAATACACAAAGAAACCTAGTGCCCAGAAGCTAAGAAACATGGAATTATTTCCAGTTGGCTAAAACGCTTTTCTGTGAGTTTGAAACTCTTTTGCTACCTAGTGATTCAGCTTTGAGATACATTAACCAGGAGAGAAACACAGTGTGCTCTTGTGAACTAAAGTGTTGTTCTGCGTTTTTAAAGTTTTACATTAACCATTTAAGAATTAAACTCACAGGCGTTTTCAGGCATTTTCGCCTAATCAGGGTAAACATCCAATAGACTGTAAACAAAACACCCTTGATGGTGGGATGACCAAACTTGGGGAACCTTGAAGGGCACATGAGAGAATCATTTTTTCAGAGTTTCATTGAAATACACAAAGAAACCTAGTGCCCAGAAGCTAAGAAACATGGAATTTTTTCCAGTTCGCTAAAACGCTTTTCTGTGAGTTTGAAACTCTTTTAGTACCTAGTGATTCAGCTTTGAGATACTTGAACCAGGAAAGAAGCACAGTGTGCTCTTGTGATCTGAAGTGCATTTCTGCATTTTCAAAGTTCTAGCATTAACCATTGAGGAATTAAACTAACAGGCGTTTTCAGTGAATTTCGCCTAATCAGGTAAACATCCAATAGGCTCTAAACAAAAAACACGTGATGGTGGATTGACCAAATTTGGGGAGCCATGAGGGGCACAGGAGAGAATCATTTTCTCAGAGTTTCATTGAAATACACAAAGAAACTTAGTACCCACAAGCTAAGAAACATGGAATTATTTCCAGTTGGCTAAAAGGCTTTTCTGTGAGTTTGAAACTCTTTTGCTACCTAGTGATTCAGCTTTGAGATACATTAACCAGGAGAGAAGCACAGTGTGCTCTTGTGAACTAAAGTGTTGTTCTGCATTTTTAAAGTTCTAGTATTAACCATTTAAGAATTAAACTCACAGGCGTTTTCAGGCATTTTCGCCTAATCAGGGTAAACATCCAATAGATTGTAAACAAAACAGCCTGGATGGTGGGATGACCAAACTTGGGGAGCCTTGAGGGGCACATGAGAGAATCATTTTTTCAGAGTTTCATTGAAATACACAAAAAAACCTAGTGCCCAGAAGCTAAGAAACATGGAATTATTTCCAGTTGGCTAAAACGCTTTTCTGTGAGTTTGAAACTCTTTTGCTACCTAGTGATTCAGCTTTGAGATACTTGAACCAGGAAAGAAGCGCAGTGTGCTCTTGTGATCTGAAGTGCATTTCTGCATTTTCAAAGTTCTAGCATTAACCATTGAGGAATTAAACTAACAGGCGTTTTCAGTGAATTTCGCCTAATCAGGGTAAACATCCAATAGGCTCTAAACAAAAAACACGTGATGGTGGATTGTCCAAATTTGGGGAGCCATGAGGGGCACAAGAGAGAATCATTTTGTCAGAGTTTCATTGAAATACACAAAGAAACCTAGTACCCACAAGCTAAGAAACATGGAATTATTTCCAGTTGGCTAAAACGCTTTTCTGTGAGTTTGAAACTCTTTTGCTACCTAGTGATTCAGCTTTGAGATACTTGAACCAAAAGAGAAGCACAGTGTTCTCTTGTGAACTAAAGTGTTGTTCTGCGTTTTTAAAGTTCTAGCATTAACCATTTAAGAATTAAACTCACAGGCGTTTTCAGGCATTTTCGCCTAATCAGGGTAAACATCCAATAGACTGTAAACAAAACACCCTTGATGGTGGGATGACCAAACTTGGGGAGCTTGAGGGGCCATGAGAGAATCATTTTTTCAGAGTTTCATTGAAATACACAAAGAAACCTAGTGCCCAGAAGATAAGAAACATGGAATTATTTCCAGTTCGCTAAAAAGCTTTTCTGTGAGTTTGAAACTCTTTTGCTACCTAGTGATTCAGCTTTGAGATACTTGAACCAGGAAAGAAGCACAGTGTGCTCTTGTGATCTGAAGTGCATTTCTGTATTTTCAAAGTTCTAGCATTAAACCATTGAGGAATTAAACTAACAGGCGTTTTCAGTGAATTTCGCCTAATCAGGGTAAACATCCAATCGGCTCTAAACAAAAAAACACGTGATGGTGGATGGTCCAAATTTGGGGAGCCATGAGGGGCACAAGAGAGAATCATTTTGTCAGAGTTTCATTGAAATACACAAAAAAACCTAGTACCCACAAGCTAAGAAACATGGAATTATTTCCAGTTGGCTAAAACGCTTCTCTGTGAGTTTGAAACTCGTTTGCTAACTAGTGATTCAGCTTTAAGATACATGAACCAGGAGAGAAGCACAGTGTGCTCTTGTGAACTAAAGTGTTGTTCTGCTTTTTTAAAGTTCTAGCATTAACCATTTAAGAATTAAACTATCAGGCGTTTTCAGTGATTTTCGCCTAATCAGGGTAAACATCCAATAGGCTCTAAACAAAAAACACGTGATGGTGGATTGACCAAATTTGGGGAGCCATGAGGGGCACAAGAGAGAATCATTTTGTCAGAGTTTCATTGAAATACACAAAGAAACCTAGTACCCACAAGCTAAGAAACATGGAATTATTTCCAGTTGGCTAAAACGCTTCTCTGTGAGTTTGAAACTCTTTTGCTACCTAGTGATTCAGCTTTGAGATACATTAACCAGGAGAGAAGCACAGTGTGCTCTTGTGAACTAAAGTGTTGTTCTGCGTTTTTTAAAGTTTTAGCATTAACCATTTAAGAATTAAACTCACAGGCGTTTTCAGGCATTTTCGCCTAATCAGGGTAAACATCCAATAGACTGTAAACAAAACACCCTGGATGGTGGGATGACCAAACTTGGGGAACCTTGAGGGGCACATGAGAGAATCATTTTTTCAGAGTTTCATTGAAATACACAAAGAAACCTAGTGCCCAGAAGCTAAGAAACATGGAATTATTTCCAGTTGGCTAAAACGCTTTTCTGTGAGTTTGAAACTCTTTTAGTACCTAGTGATTCAGCTTTGAGATACTTGAACCAGGAAAGAAGCACAGTGTGCTCTTGTGATCTGAAGTGCATTTCTGCATTTTCAAAGTTCTAGCATTAACCATTGAGGAATTAAACTAACAGGCGTTTTCAGTGAATTTCGCCTAATCAGGGTAAACATCCAATAGGCTCTAAACAAAAAACACGTGATGGTGGATTGACCAAATTTGGGGATCCATGAGGGGCACAAGAGAGAATCATTTTGTCAGAGATTCATTGAAATACACAAAGAAACCTAGTACCCACAAGCTAAGAAACATGCAATTATTTCCAGTTGGCTAAAACGCTTTTCTGTGAGTTTGAAACTCTTTTGCTACCTAGTGATTCAGCTTTGAGATACATTAACCAGGAGAGAAGCACAGTGTGCTCTTGTGAACTAAAGTGTTGTTCTGCGTTTTTAAAGTTCTAGCATTAACCATTTAAGAATTAATCTCACAGGCGTTTTCAGGCATTTTCGCCTAATCAGGGTAAACATCCAATAGATTGTAAACAAAACAGCCTGGATGGTGGGATGACCAAACTTGGGGAGCCTTGAGGAGCACATGAGAGAATCATTTTTGCAGAGTTTCATGAAATACACAAAGAAACCTAGTGCCCAGAAGATAAGAAACAATGAATTGTTTCCAGTTGGCTGAAAACGCTTTTCTGTGAGTTTGAAACTCTTTTGCTACCTAGTGATTCAGCTTTGAGATACTTGAACCAGGAAAGAAGCACAGTGTGCTCTTGTGATCTGAAGTGCATTTCTGCATTTTCAAAGTTCTAGCATTAACCATTGAGGAATTAAACTAACAGGCGTTTTCAGTGAATTTCGCCTAATCAGGGTAAACATCCAATAGGCTCAAAAAAAAAAAAAACACGTGATGGTGGATTGACCAAATTTGGGGAGCCATGAGGGGCACAAGAGAGAATCATTTTGTCAGAGTTTCATTGAAATACACAAAGAAACCTAGTACCCACAAGCTAAGAAA
>JAKELJ010001241.1:0-10549 GCA_025594165.1 Tamias sibiricus
AAGCCATGTTTCCATAGAGAGAAAGAAAGACAACATAGTACATCAGGGTTCCATTATTTAATGGGGGGAGACCTCAGAGAGTAGAGCCAGGCAGGTCCTCAAGGTGTTGTGATGAAGGGTGAGGATTGGTACACCCATGGGCATGAAAGAGAATGGCAAAGACATGCCACAAAGGTTAAGGGGTGGAGCAGGTATGAGGGGGTGGTAAGCAATTCTCAGAAAAGCCCTTGGTGGACATTACTGTCTAAAATGGGTGGTTGTCACTGAAGTTGGCCACCCAGCATGCTATAGGAAGACCTTATACTCCCCCATTTTATATTTTCTTGGGCCCCTGTAGGGATACAGGGAAGTAGGTACAAATCAATCATTTGTAAATGGCTTTTCATTTTCTGCTGGGAATGGGGCAGCAAACTGGACCTTGTTAGAGGATGGGGGTTGTCCATTGAGGCAATGGTGATAGTCAGAGATATGCCAAGCAAATGCTGGACTACAGATGGCCCAAGCTTGGTGAGGAGGTTGGAAAGTTTTCAGTAACAAAATCTTGGTTCCCATAACTTTGGTATAAAGATCCTTGAAGCCGTGGGTGCGGTGGCACATGCCTGTAATTCCCAGCAACTTTGGAGGCTGAGGCATGGAGGATCGCGAGTTCAAAAGCCAGCCTCAGAAATGCGAGGCACTTAGATAACTCAGTGAAACCCAGCTTCTAAAAAAATTACAAAAAAGGGCTGGGGATGTGGCCCAGTGGTCAATGTGCCCCTGAGTTCAATCCCCCAAGTACCAAAAAAAAAAAAAAAAAAAAATCCTTGAAATCTGGTTCTTGGAATAAATCCAATGACATAGGGGGCAAGCATTAGACAAAACACCTATGGACAAGGAGAAAATGTCAGGAAAGGCAGAGCCCATGGAAAAATGGAGGTTTACTTGGCTGTCATCTTTCAGCAGAATGAGAGCTGATTGTTTCCAAATTCAAGATCCAATTGGAGTTGTTTTAATCCAGGTCCCTTTATTGTACCAAGATTGATTGGCCAAAAAAATAGCATTGCCTCCTATAGATACAAAGTCCACCTATTTTTTCAGTAAGAAAAATCAAGGCCTCTTTGAACCTCTTGCAGAATCACGACGCAGCCTAAAGAATTAAGCTGGGATTTGTTAAGATAGTATGATTTGAGCAAAGTTGCTGGACGTAAACTTGATATTGCAATCAGTAATCCCTGGTAGATAGTCACCCATAGGGAGGTAAGTGCAGAATGAGTGGAGGAGAAAAAATTAAAAAGTGGGAAGGATGGTACACACAATTTTGCAGTGGTCCTCATGATCCTCAAAAATCAAAGGAGAACTGGGGTTATGGTCTTTTTAGAAACGCAGCTTGAGAGGGCCTTGTGGGTGTCCACTCCATAAAAGGGGAATAGAAAAAAAAAAAAAAAACATCTTAAATAGGGAATTATGAACCCTAATATGGGATGCCTTTTTTTTATATTTTTCAAAGGGGTTTTTGAGCTGCTGCCAAGGGAGTGTGATGAGAATGAACTGGATAGGGTCCCATTTATTTTTGCAGAAATGTACCATGTCATCAGGAGATAGAGTGGGAGAAGGGAAAATAGGCAGAACTAGAGCTTAGCCCGAACAGCATCACTGTATTGCCGAAAAGAAAGATACTAATATATCGCAGGAAAAGGGCCATAAAAAAATGAGGTTGCAAGAGGCATATGGAGAATTTCAGATGGTTGGTGAACTGAGCAGAGGGGATAGGCCACCATATATATGACCTATAATAAGTTTCAAATATATCTGAGAGGGTTAGAGGATGAGTGGCTACCTTTGGGGAAGGCTTGTAGCACTAAGAAGAGCCAAAGACGGAGTTCAGTACCAATAATAAATATAATTCAAGGGATAGTTTTTGTGAGAATGTTTCCAAGGTCTGGTTGGTATGTTCCACCTTTCCAGAGGACTCTGGGGATGGTAGGTAATATGAAAATTCCAGGAGATGTTGTGTTGATCCAAGACACAAAGAAAAGACCACCACCTCCAATTTTATGATTAAAGCAAGCTTATACTTGTATACATATAAAGAGAAGCTGGCCAGGGCTGCGCCCCTACGCCCAAACACTGGGGCTGTGGTGGTACAGCCCCAGCAACTCTCACGGGAACGACTAGGTTATTATAGTTCAAAGAAGTTACAGAAAATCTTGGGAACTTACAGCTAACAAGGTCAGACATGTGTAATTCCAAACCAGTAGCAAACTAAATATCTACATGGCATTGCATTCCAAGAAAAAAGGGAGTAAAAGTCAAACCCCAACCCATCAAAAGTTTTATCGAGGCAACCGTATAGTTTTTGGAGAGAGAGAGAGTTTGTTATCCAGAGTCAAGGACAGCCATGCCTGAGCGAGGCACAAGGACTGGGAATGAAGAGCCAGACAATAACAGCTCAAGCCACAATTAAGAAATCCTAAAGCATTATCATAGAAAACTGAAGTGGGCTTTCCCATAACTTTTTGACAGGAATGGCTCCCATTCTTAAGATGGGAATTTAGGCTGGTTTATCAATCCCACCCTTGTTCTTCACTTTTTTTTTTTTTTTTACATTTTCAATCTATTGAAAGAAGAGTACTCGAATAGGCTAATTTTATTGATGTTGTACAAAATAGAATTAAATTGCAGCCCTAATAAACCGGAGCATATAGTTAATAACACAAATGGACAATAAACTAGTAAGAGAATGGAATACAAATTAATAGGACCTTAAGAGAGTAAAGATACCCATCGGAAAAAAAAAAAACCCAAAAAAAAAAAATTCCCCAAGCCTAACCAATCAATTACTCGTTTTAATTTTGTTAACTCTCCCTGTGACTTATCTCATCTACTCCTGTTGTTGGATAACGTTTAGAAAAATAATCTGGTATAGCATTAAAACAGCACATGCACTGGGAATTGTTAGGGCAACCCCAAGTTGAAGTATCAATAAAAGAAAAAATCAATAGCCGCTCTATTGTTGTAACAGTGAGGTTTCGAATTCTTAGTCATCTCTTGATTTAATTTCTGCGCACAAACTTGTGCAGTAAGGTTAGGCATGTTTTGCTAAAACCTAACAGGATAAATTTTGTGATTTCTCTTTGTATTCCTACAACTAGACTCCGAAAGTGGCAAAAGAAAGGCTGGCTGCAATTGCAGTGTCTAATGTGGATCCTAGGAGGATTAAATTGTCCCAACGCAAGTTGGAGGGCAGTACTTCGGGCCATTCGGTGGGGAGCTGTCAGAGATGGCAGAGTAAAGGAAAGAATCCTGTCCAATAGAACAGATCCCCAGAAAAGTTTGTAAGTGCAAAGCCTGGAAAGTTGCTTATATTACAGAGAAAAAACCCATCCTGATGGCAGATTGTTTGCCATTGGGTAAGGAGATATTTTTGCTCGAATAGAACACTTGGGTGGGGGGATCGGGAAGGAAGTAATTCTATACATAAACAATGCCCTATTGAATAACCAGTGAAGCTGGCAAAGCTGGCTCTGGGCATGGGAATAACTGGCCATTCTTGCTGCGTTGCCACTATCACCAGTGCCTTTTAACATAGTCCAGTATATTTTTACAGATAGACTCCATAAGATTGAAAGCTAGCAATTGATGGATGGAGTATTCCCTTCTTGAACACAGAAGGAACTTTTGTCCATCAGTGTCAACGACGCCAATTGTAACCAAAAATTTTTGAGTATGTTACAGAATTTAGGTGGACTCAACAGAAACAATCCACCCTTTAAAAGTAGCCTATTTGAATAAACTGTATCTATTTGGCCCCCCTATTTTGTTAGCTTAGTACAGGAAAAACTGTCCGTGAATCTTGAGGGATGAAGCATGGTATTTTATAGATACCAAAAGTTAAATTATCCCCTCGAGATTGGTCTGTAAAGATTTCTTTCTCATGGTCCCTCCCTGAATATATGACTAAAAATAGTTCTGGTTATCTATTAAACCCTTTGCTAAGGGCCAATTACTGGTTCATTGACAAGAGAAAGTTACAATTTTAGTATTAGTGGAGATCCTGCAATAGCTGGTCCTTCTTGGGCTACAGATGTGATACAAGGTTTTGGTTTGGAGGCCAGCATGAGCTAAAACCCAAGAATACATGTACACGTCCAACAGGCAAAAATTATTAGCATACATGGCTTATAATAACAAGGGAACAGCGAATAAGAATCTAGTGACTAAATATTTAACCTTAGTAATTTTTTAACTTTAAAAAAAGGTGCCCACGCTCAGACCTCAACTTTCCCACCACTGGCTGCTGTATTCTCCTTCCAGTGGGTTCTTCCTCCTGTGTTGGTATTTCGTGTAGTTGCCTTCATTAGCTGTGAGTGATGGAACCAGGCCAGGAATAACCAGCGAACTATGACGTTTGGCAGTAGGAATTGCGTAGAATCACGATGTCAGGGTCCCTTTCCAACCTGGGCTCAAGGCAGTTAGTTTCTCAAACGTCGAATCAGCACAGCATCTGCCTGGTTGGCATGGAATGATCGGTGCCAGTCTGTGATCCAACAGGCTGAGCAGCCTGGACCTGGGAAAGATTCTTATCTATGAGTAGTTGTAGCCCTATTGAGTGAGTTTCTAGAGAATTGAAATGTCTCTCCACCTGATCCTTGGTGTACATCTGGGAACCACAGGCGTGTCCCGCCCCATAAAATTACTTTCATAATGGGTGTAAAATTATCCCGGTAAGGCGTGCAAACGAGGCCCTAATCCGAGAAGCAAAAGGCAGGAGATCAACCCCAGTTTACGCACCAGTCTCAAGTAATTAATTTAGTCAACGTTTCCTTTAATGTTCTATTCATCCTTTTCTACTTACCTTTCCTGAACTTTGATGATGGTAACATACAAATGTAATTTCCAGTTTTATATTCAGGGCACTTGAAATTAATTGAGAATAATTTTGGCCGTGAAGGTCCGGGGCCATTGTCAGACCCCTAAAGTGAGAGGAGAAGCCAAATCCTAATGAACAATCTTCAGTTTATTAGTTTTTTTAACTACTCATTTTGTGCTGTTTCTGTTCGAGTAAGGAAAGGCTTCTTCTAACCCAGCCTGAGACAGTTTTTCAACAAAGAACTAACAAGTATTTATATATCCATGATAGTTCCTGGTTTAATTACAGTATAAGTCCAATTCCCCAGAAATTCACCAGTAACCAGTAACTTTGACTTCTGTTTTCCCTGTGGAAGAAGGTTTCTTTTTTAGTCATTTACCTGTGGCACACTGTCAAGCAGAGATTTGAAATTGTTCTGGAGTTTCCCTCCGGTTGTCCCGGGAGACCAACCGTGTGGTGAAATTTAGTACTGAAGTTCTTCATGGGTGATAAATGCTATCGCCTGATGAAGATCAGTTTAACCACTTGTTTTTCTAAAAGCTTAGGCATGCAAATCTATCCCAGTCAGGGAGAGTTCACCCAGCCATGACAGTTTTTGTTTGGGCTATCCCATAGAGGGAGTATAAGTTTATCTCTTCAGTAATGTAATAAAGGAGTTTTTATTTTTTATTTTTCAAATTTAACTGGGGAGATTGGGGCATATTTTTGAGAGTACAAGAAATAGTTTGACATTTTGACACTCCCCAAGGGCTATTTCCCTGTGCTGTTTGATCAGCCAAGTATATTACCTTGGGTCTGGGGGCTATTGTCTTTATGGTGTCTCAGGCCAGTGGATAATAGCCAGTTTTATCATGGCAACCAGATAGCCTCCCAGTAATTGAAGGATTCTCTGTTTTATATTTTTGGATAGTCTTGTCCATCTGAGCAGTTAAAAATCCCCTTTCGTTTGTATACTCTGTCCATGGCACATGTTACTGTAGCAAAATCGATAAATGGCTGTCCGTGTAAATGTTTAACCCCGTTTTCCCTATCCTGCCCAATCTCAATGCCTGTTTTACTGCAAAATATTTCTACTTTTTTACTGGGCTGAAGAGCCTCTGGGGCAACAGCCTGTGCCCAGAATAATTTCTTTTTGGCCCGTAACTAACGGACTGCTCGCCCGCATAACCATATTCCATCCCGGACATAAACTGCTCACCATCGGTGTACCGGTCTGCGTCCCCCCCCCCCCCCCCCCCTCCTTTGGTGAGAGGAATGTCAGTCAGGTCAGTGTCGGGAAAAAAATACCTGGTATGACATCCAGCATCCTCTTGAGCAGTCATGGAATTGGCTCCTCTGGGTTATCATCAGGCCAGCAGGGTTGCAGGATTGATTGTCCAGGGATTTACTGAAGTCAATAGCTGTCCTTGTCTAGGAGGAGAGCCTGTGTAACTGAGTGAGACGGGCATTTGACCATCCAGTCGACTGGTGGCATCGCTCAATAGTAGGTTATCTCACTGTGTGAGGGGCACGTCCACAGTGAGAGTCCTGCCCCAGAGAATATGTTGTGTCTGCTTCCTTTACCAGAATTGCAGTAGCCGCTATGGCTCGATAAACCAAGGGGGGCCATCCTGAATGCAACAGGATCCAGCATATTTGAAATGTAGGCAATCGTTCTATATCCATGGACCCTAAATTTTGGGTAAGAACTCCTTTAGCAATACCCCTTTTTCCTCATGAACAAAAAGATGAAAGGGCTTAGATAAATCAGGGAGGGTATAAGGGCAGGGGCCTAGAACCAGAGCCACTTTAAAATTTTTGACGGCTCAATTCATTTTCCTCCTCAGTCCAAATTAAAGGTGACTTGCCTCCTGCAGATTGCATGTAATAATAGACGGCTTGGCAATTTCCAAGCAAAATCCAGGTATCCCAAGGGCGGCAAGTAACCAGACTGCCGCCTCGAAATTACCTAAACCTGCCTTTTAGTTGGTTGGGGTTGGGATCATCATTAATAGCTTCTATAGCGGGATTGGGATACACAGTCCTTTTTCCCTTCCCTCTCAGCTCATATCCCAAATAAGAAACCCAGAGAGAACAGATTTATTTGCCTTTTTTCTTGAGACATTCGGTAACCTACCCCAATTGAGCCAAGGTTCCTAGCAAACCCCGAGTGGCCCTTAAACAGTCCCTGCTTTGTCTTTTGCTGCTAACGAGAATATCATCCACATATTGGAGTCAAGGTTTACCTCAGGAGGTACCTTACAAGCGAAAACAGACTCAGATCTTGAATGAGAGTTATCATCAAAGAAAGTGGGGGAAATATTAAATCCCTGAGGTAGTCGAGTCCAGGTCAGTATTTGTACCCGATATCACCCATCTCCAAGTCCCGTCCATCTTCGAAAGCGAAGATAGGCTGACTCATTTTTTGAACAAAGGGGATGAGAGAAACAAATGCGTCTTTTCAAAATCCAATCCAAGTATAAACTGTAATGTTCCTTGTGGCAAAACTAACGAGCAAGAGTGTAAGGTTTAGGGAACAGTTGGGTGTATAGTTTCAACCCATTTGTTCAACATCCCTTAAGTCCTGTACTGGTCTGTAATCTTGAGTCCTATCCCCAGGCTTTTGGACAGGCAACAAGGGGGTGGTTCCAAGCCGATTGACAACTAATTAGTAATCCCCACTTCTAGTAGAAACGCCAGGATGTGGGTTTTAATTTCCTCTCTTGGCTTCAAAAACTTGATGGGGTATTGTTTAATTTTAACCCTGAATGGGCCAAAGCCCTAGATGTTAGTAGTATTACACACTGGTTGGTCAGCATGCTCAAGCCTAGCCCTGGAGGGTTATCCTCCAGCCCAAACTGTAGGAGAATTTTCTTGAAATAATGATTTCTCCCCATTTTTTCCTTCTGACGTTTGGATAGGAAATATTGAAAAAGCCAGATAATCCTCACTTAATGGGCAGGTTATAGTTAGGGAGCCTTGCAGGATTCCCCCGATTCTAAATGATAGGCATATCTCCAGAAAATGAGATAGTTAGTCCTGAAAGTTTTTGCTTTAAAAGGGTCCCCGTCCCAGCAACGGGAAAGGGCATTCAGGGATAACAATGAAGGAGATGAGTTTACAGTTTCTCATCCTATGTTAACAGTCTGGTCCTGTAGACCATTTTATACATTTTAAATTTCTCCCTGTAGCCCCTTGCACTTCCATGGTTTCATTAGTGAGGGGTCCTATGGGCTTCTGTAACACTGACTGTGAAGCGCCTGTTATTCCACTGACAAATAGGAAATTTTACAGGTTGGCCCCCCAATTGAGAAAGTTACCATGGGGCTCTCGGGAGCCTAAAAAAGTATTTAAAGAGCCATGGCCCCCCTATTCTTCTAAAGTTTAAAACTGGTTTTTCGGCTGAGGAGCTCTGGCCCTGTGATCGGGTGCAACGCTTTTTCGGATTATACGTTGGGGGCATTCCTTTTTTCCAGTGTTCCAAATGTCTTTGCAATAAGCACACTGTGTTTTGTAGCAGGGAAGACCCGCTTTTTGTCTCTGTTTTGTATGTGGATCTGCCGTTAGTTCTATGATTCGAGGTTTCAGAAGCCTGTAATGGCGGCCACTGTGGCCCTGATTACTTTCCTTTATCAGTACATCAATCTCGGCTATATCTATTTTTAAACACCATTTTGGGCTATTTTCCACATAATTCTGACACTGGTTTTTTTCCTGCAAAACCATCTATCCTTTTGAAATCTTTTAATACGGATTGTCTGTGGGCTGGCTTAGAGAGTCCCACAAAAGCCAGATTATATCACCTGAGGCTTGTCGTGTCCTCAGGGACTCATAGAGTAGTAATATAGACTTGGTATGCCTCCAGGAGGCGCTCGAGAAACGCTGAAGGCGACTCATCTGGCCCCCTGTTTCACATCTGCTACCTTAGAAAGATTTGTGGGTTTTTGAGCTTATCCTCATTAACGGCCCTCTAAACAGAGTCTGTTGGTAACTCCACACTGAAGTGCTCTCACTACCTTTCAAGTTGTCCCCATAAGTCCCAAGCTTGGTTTTCTCCTAGGTAAAAAGCTCCCGTTCAATCACTTCGTTCTTTCTTGTTTTTTCCGTCGCTTGTAAGAGCAGCTTCTATCCCAGGCAGCTGCTATTAGGCCGCAATCTGAGCAGAATTCGCTCCCTTTCCTCCGTGGTGATTTGTTTTTTTTGGTGGGGGGTGGTGGAGACAAACACCAACTCTTCAGAGAGCGGAGAGAAAGCTGGGGTGTGTACAGAGCACTACTGGGAGCTTACCCAAGTTCCTGCCAGAACCAGCATCTTCTCTTTTGGCTCACATCCCTGGATCCTTACACTAGGGCAGGATAACAGTTTCCAACTTTAGGCCTATAATCCCTGATTTGCCATTCCTTAATCTTTCTGTCTTATTAGCATGTTGGCACCATCCATGTGGATTTATTAACACACATCCCACCACTGCTTAGTCCACCTGAAGGACCATGCCCCCTGTTTTTTCTGGGTAGTTTAGCTTGGTGGCAAAGAATACCATTTTGTAGTCTAGCCATACAATGAAATACTTTTTGACCTTAATATGAATTAAGTTCTGATATATATTTTAAAACAGATTTGATACTTAAAAAAAATATGCTAAGTATAACATGTTAATAACCACAAAAGGAAAAATAGTATACCTATCCACATCAATTAAATACCTGGAATAAAAACTAATTAATGTATACGAAAGAATCAGAAATGTGAGATATAGAGAAACTAGGGAAAGAGAAATATTAGGAGATAGTATTAATAGGTTACAGGGTTTCAATTGGAGGTGAAGAAAATTCCTAGAAAATGTAATAGCAGAAGAGATGGTATTACCACAATAATGTGTATGAGATTAATGTTGTGTTGTCCCTAAATTATAATTAAAAATGGTATAAAGGGGAAAATGGTTAATTTGAGTAAATGCATGAGCATGGGGATGGATGCATGGAAATCTGAGCAATTTTGGAGTCAGGGAAAGTAGAGGTCCAACTTTGAGGCCAGCCTGTGATTGACTTTAGAGAGACCCCTGTCTCAAAACAAAAAATATTCAAACAAAAAATAGCCATAATGTATCTCAGTTAATTGTAACCCTGAATTCAAATCTTAGTTTATTGGCAAAAAAAAAAATGATTAAAGATGGCCAGTGGTGGTGGCACATGTTTGTAATTTCCCACAGTAGCTTGGGGAAACGCTTGAGACAGAGAGGTATTCCCGAGTTCGAAAGTCGGGCAACAGCAAGAAGCAAGGCATCTAACGCAACTCTGTGAGACTCGCTACTTCATCAATAAAAAAATACAAACCTAAAGCTGGGGATGTTTGGACCAAAGTTTGAATGTCCATGATGGCAATTCCCCTCTTAGCAAATAACAAACAAAAAAAGATTTAAAAGAATAATTTAAGATTATATATTTATTGTCCCAATAAAAATAATAAAATATTGCTTACAGCTGTAATATTAAACTTGAAAAACACCCTAAGTAAAAAAGCCAATCACTGCATATGATTTCTGAAATAAGCCAGGGTATATGAAAGGGGGGTATAGATTTTTAAGGAGTAAAGGGAATGGTATGATAATGAGAAAATTGAGATTGAACATTAAAACTATTGGATTTATTGGTTGGTGTATTGTGTTGTTTAGGATTAATTGTGTAATAGTTGGTATGGTTATGATAATTTTTTTATTGATGT
>JAKELJ010001242.1:0-10542 GCA_025594165.1 Tamias sibiricus
TTGAGAATTGCCATAGTTGAGTAATTACAATCCAAGGGGGCACCAGCATGCCACTCCCTTTTGTCACTTAACCCACACAAGCATTAGGTACTAATCTTGAAATTCCTAAGTATTGCCAGATTTGTTTTGCTACTGGTGAATATAGTATAATTAAACCTTGATCCTCTCATATCATAATCATTTTAAAATGATAAATGTAGAAGACACTATTTAATATAAATTTAAAAATCAAGATTATTAATAAATAAAAAATTATTTTTCTAGTAATTATTCCATATTGCCTCTCTATGAGTTTCACAGGAGAATAAGTCCCTATTATTTATTAAAAAGATGTGTCCTTTTTTCCATATGTGGTGTAATTCTTCACATCAGGCACCAATGGCACCTGCCTGTAAAATCCTAGCGAACATCAAGAGTGTTGATAGCAGGAAAATCACAAGTTTTGATGGCCACCGTAGGCAATTTAGAGCAAGACACTGTCTCAATAATAAAAAGATAAATAAGGGCTGTTGAACGGGTTAGAGTGCCCCTGGGTTCAATCTCTAATACCACAGCACAACACACAAAACACAAATGTGACATGTAACAATTATTAACCTCTTTTTTTTTTTTTTTTTTTTCTTTTTGAGTTCTAATCTAGTAGTTATCAGCACTGGTAGAACACAGTTCAGAACTGGTCTATACAGTCCAGCTGTCTCACTCGTACTCAGGTGGCTTCAGTACAGCATCAGCAGCCTGACGTACTTGGTCCGTCCAAGCTGCTCTGCAGGCCTCCCCAGGGTTCAACTGCCGCTAGGCTCGGGCTTGGTTGGCCTGGCTCCAGCATGCAGGTTGGGTCCATGGTGCTGAATTTAATTTTCTCTTGATTTATTTTTGTGTTTTATAGCCATCACTAGTGGTGCTTCTTAGCTGAAGTACTAAGTGTTTTGAAAACCACGAATAATTACTTTTGTATTTTGGAACGCAAAGCATCTGGATTGACTTTTGCCAGGAGGAACTCAACCACTAAAATTACTATCAAACACTGCCCAGACCTCCTATGGAGGCCTCCAGCAGAGACACAATTAGATTCTTGCTTCCACTATCCAAGGTCTTTCTCGAGTTTCTCTTTAAAGCCAATCTCCGTACCGTCCTTCTCTCCCCTATGGAGGTGCTGCATCCTGAGAGCACAAGTGCTTCTCGTCCACCCTATTAATGTGCATTTGAAGCTCGGGAGTTCTAGTTCCAATGGCAAGTTTCTAATTAATCATCTTCACAAGCGTAGAGCTGAGCTTTTTCAGTTCCTGCTCTAAGTAACTAAGGTTTATAACCAAAGGTAGTATCTAATCTTTTACTCCTACTATAAAAAAACAATTTTAAAATAATTAATGGCAGTATTATAGTGGGCATAAGTGTGAGTGAGAAGAGTAACTGGACAGTAAAGGAGATTTCTGGCTGTCTGTGTCTGCTAGTTACTACAGTTTGTGTGTCTCCATGTAACATGGTGAGTGTAGTTCACAAAAAGCGATTCAAGTGAAAAGGTAAATCCATTCTCCATGAATTAATTAGAAGAGAGTTCTCATCGATTTCTTAGGTATTTTCTTACCAACAAACCAACAGCAGCATCTGTAAATAGCCAGAAAGTTATGATTAAAAAGAAATCTTTGGGCTGGGCGCAGTGGTGCACACTGTAAATCCCAGTGGCTTGGGAGGCTGAGGCAGGAGGATTGCGAGTTCAAAGCCAGTCTCAGCAATGGCAAGTGCTTAGCAACTCGTAATACCCTGTCTCTAAATAAAATACAAAATAAGGCTGAGAATGTGGCTCAGTGGTCAAGTGCCCCTGAATTCAATCCTGGTTATCAAAAAAAAAAAGAAAGAAATCTTTGTGTGTGATAATGCCCATCCCTAGTTTTTATTCAATTGGTCAGATTGGGGTCAAGAGGGTTTTATGCAAGAGATGTTATTCTGTCCTTTTATGTAGTTCCCCACTTGGTGCTGGCTATGTGTGTGTGTGTTGTTTCAGTGAGAACAAACTCATGCGAACAGTACAATGATCTATCTGTGAATGTTCGACGTTTGGATTAGTTGGTATACTTAAAAGCTGCAAAAAGGAAGTGAAATACTACTCCAAATTCAATTTGCTTCAAGCAATAGGAAAATTTATAAATGTCACTTAACAAGACCCAAGATGGGTAGCTCTAAAGGTTGTTTGACTCTGCAGCTGGACAACTTTTCCATTTTCATTGCTTCTGGTGTTGGATCCCCTTGTGATCTCAGAGTGGCATTCAGCAAATCCAAGTATGACATCTACACAGGACAGTGTCTAGAAGAGATAGAGACTTCTCTGTTTTTCTTCTATTGTTGATGGAGGAAATCATTCCCAGAGGATTTCCCAAAGACTTGCTTTTCATCTCATTTGGCCAGAGGGCTGGTTTACTTCCCCTTTTCTCAAGCTAATCCCCACTGGCAAGGGGAATAAGATTGTTCAATGCTTTCCTGAAGAGTTCACTTGGGAATTACTGATGTGTGCAGTGGGGAGGATGGAGGCCAGAACAAAATCAGAGTTCAACATTCAAAGGCGGTAGGTGGGGGGGGGTATGAGTTTTGTTCACTTGGTGCGACGTGTTCTAAATGTGAAGGGCGTCAATGAGTCTTCATAGTGGCAAACACTTGAAATTTCTCGGATCAGGTCCCTCTGTTTTGGTTAAAACAAGTGTAAATATATTCTTCATCTTTAGTTTAAATTTTTTTTTAATTGTATTTTTAATTTTCTATTTTTTTAATTTTTTAATATGTACAACTTAATAGGGCACATATAATTTAGTATCTTTTTACATACAACTGTTTTGTATACAAAGTATAATCAGTGGCAATTCAGGTCTTCACAATCAATGCATTAAGTGAAAATGATAATCCATCTCATCTCAACCACCTTTTTATTTCTTTCTCCCCCTCCCACCTCACCATCTTGCTCCTTCCCTTACCCTCCCTTCCTCTTGACCATTCTAGTGTTTCCTCTAATCCTTCCTATTGTACCTCCCATCCAACAATACTTTGAAATAGCCTTCCTTATATACATAGTGAAAATTTGGTACGTGGATTTTTTGTGACTGACAAACTTCACTTAGCATTATGTCCTTTCCAACTTCATGAGAAGCATTTAACCTTGCAACTGCCATTAATTTATTTTTCGTTTATTGCTGAGTAAAATTCCATTGTGCGTATATAACCACATTTTCTTAATCCATCTCATTTACTGAGGGACATCTAGGTTGATTCCACAACCTAGCTATTGTGAATTGTGCAGCTAAACAAAACATGAGATAGCTGTGTCACTGTAATGTGCTGTTTTTAAGTCCTTTGGAATAGACCAAAAAGAGTGGGATGGCTTGGTCATGTGGATGGTTCCATTCCCAGTTTTCCAAGAAATCTCCATACTGCTTTCCATAACGTTGCACCATTTTGCAGTCCCACCAGCAATGTATGAGTGTGCCTTTTTCTCCACATCCTCTCCAACATTTATTGTTGCTTGAGGTTTCTTGATGGCTGCCATTTCTGACTGGAGTGAGTGAAATCTTAGAGTAGTTTTGATTTGCATTTCTCTAATTGCCAGCGATGTTGAACATTTTTCATGTATTTTGTTGATTAATCGTGTATCTTCTTCTGAGAGGTGTCTTCTCAATTCCTTGAGCCCATTTATTGATTGGGTTATTTGATTTTTATAGTTGTAAAGTTTTTTGAGATTCTTTATATATTCTAGAGATTAGTGCTCTATCTGAAGGGTTTGTGCATGTATTAAATATTTGTTCCCAATTAGTTGGCTCTCTATTCAACCTCACTGATTGTTTTCTTTTGCTGAAAAGAAGCTTTTTAGTTTTAAAAATCTATCCCATTCATTAATTCTTGGTAGTAATTCCTTGCGCTACAGGATTCTGTATTAAGGAACTTGGGGCCTAATCCAACATGTTGGAAATTGGAGCTTACTTTTTCTTCTATTAGGTGTATTGTCTCTGATCTAATTCCTAGGTCTTTGATCCACTTTGAATTGAGTTTTGTGCATGGTGGAGAGATAAAGGTTTAATTTCATTTTGTTGCATATGGATTTCCAGTTTTCCCAGCACCATTTGTTGAGAGGCTATCCTTTCTCCACTGTACCATTTTTGGCACCTTTGTCTAATATAAGATAGCTGTAATTAAATGTATTAGTCTCTGTATCCTCAATTCTGTACCATTGGTCCACCAGTCTGTTTTGGTGCCAATACCATGCTGTTTTTGTTACTCATTGCTCTATAGTATAATTTTAAAGTCTGGTATGGTGATGCCCCCTGCTTCACCTTTTCATTGCTCATGATTGCTTTGGCTATTCTGGGTCACTCTTATTTTTCCAGATGAATTTCATGACTGCTATTTCTATTTCTTTGAAGAATGACATTGGGATTTTTGATTGGGAATTGCATTAAATCTGATATAATGCTTTTGGTAGTATGGACATTTTTGACAATATTAATTCTACCTATCCAAGAGCAAGGGTAGGTCTTTCCATCTTCTGAGTTTCATCTATAATTTCTTTCTTTAGTGTTCTATAATTTTCGTTATACAGGTCCTTTCACCTCTTTCGTTAGGTTGATTCCCAGGTATTTTTATTTTTTTTTGATGCTTATTGCAAATTGGGGGTATTTTTCAATCATTTCCCTTATCAGAGTCGTTTGTCGCTGATGTACACAAATGCCTTTGACTTATGTGTATTGATTTTGTATCCTGCAACTTTGCCAAAATTCGTTTACTTAGTTGTAAAAGTTTTCTGGTAGAGTTTTTTGGGTCTCTAGGTAGATTATCATGTCATCAGCAAATAGTGCTAATTTGAGCTCTTCTTTTCCTATCTTTAATCCTTTAATTTCTTTCGTCTGTCTAATTGCTCTGGCCAGAGTTTCCAGTACTATGTTAAATAGCAGTGGTGAAAGGGAACATCCCTGTCATGTTCCAGTTTTTAGAGGGAATGAGCTTTCAATTTTTTCTCCATTTAAGATAATGTTAGCTCGGGGCCTTGCATAAATAGCTTTATAAATGTTAAGATATGATCCTGATATTCCTAGTTTTTTCTAGTGTTTTCAAACATAAAGGGGTGTTGTATTTTGTTAAATGCTTTTTCTGCGTCAATTGAGATGATCATATGATTTTTTGTCTTTAAGTCTATTGATGTGCATGTATTATGTTTATTTGATTTCCGAATATTGAACCAGCCTTGCATCCCGGGATAAACCCCACTTGATTCGTGGTAGCACATATCATTTTGATATGTTTTTGTATCCGATTTGCCAGGATTTTGTTGAGGATTATTTTGCATCTATGTTCATATAAAGATATTGGAGCCTGAAGTTTTCTTTTTTTGGATGTGTCCTTTTGCCTGGCCTTTGAATTAATGTGTATATTGGCCTCATAGAAAGAGTCTGGAAGAGCTCCCTCTTTTGCTATTTCTTGGAAATAGTTTTTAAGAGCATTTGGTATTGAGTACCATCTTTAAAATGACTTGTAGAACTTGGCTGAAAAGCCATCAGGTCCTGGACTTTTTCCTTGTAGGTAGCTTTTTGATGACATCTTCTATTTCTTCACCAGCGATGTAATTGATCTGTTTAGATTGTGTATAGCCTCCACATCCAGTTTAGGTAGTCCAAATCGGCATTATGACTCTAGAAATCTGTCCAATGCATTCATATTTATTCTAATTTTAATTAGAGTTACAAGTTTTTCAAAGTAATTTCTAATTATATTCTGTATATCTGAGGTGTTTGTTGTGATATTCCGCTTTTCATCAACGAAATGTTAGTAATTTGAGTTTTTTTCTCTTCTTCCCTATTTCGTTAGCATTGCTAAGGGTTTGTCAATTTTGTTTATTTTTTCAAAGAACCAACTTTTAGTTTTATGTCAATTCTTTGAAATGGTTTCCTTAGTCTCAATTTCATTAATTTCTGCTCTGATTTTAATTATTTCCTGTCTTCTACTGCTCTTGTGTGTTGGTCTGAGTCTTCTTCTTTTTCTAATCTTTGAGGTTTGATGTTAAGTCATTTATTTGTTGGTTTTTTTTTTTCCTCTTAAGGAATGAACACAGTGCAATGAATTTTCCTCTTACTACTGCCTACATCATAGTGTCCCAGAGATATCTTTCTATATGATGTATCTGTGTTCTCATTTACCTCTAGGAATTTTTTGATCTCCTCTTTGATGTCTTCTTCAAACCCTTGTTCATTCAGTATTGCATGTTGGTTTAGCTTCCAGTTGATGGAGTAGTTTTTCTTATTCCTGTTTTGTCGTTGATTTCCAATTTTATCCCTTTAGTGGTCCGATAGCATGCAGGTAGTATCTCTATCGGGTTTTTTATATTTGCTGAAGTTCCGTTGTGACATAATATATGGTCTCATTTTTGGAAGAAGGAGGCCATGTGCTCTGAGAAAAATGTGTATTCGTTACACTGAGGGGATGAAATAATCTATATATGTTTCCGTTAGGTGGTATATTGTGTAATTGTTTTGAGGAGGCTTAAAGTTTCTGGGGGGGGGGGGGTGTTTAGCTTTTGTTTGGATGATCTGTCCATTTGGGGAGAGAGGTGAGTTTGAAGTCCCCTACGAATAAACTGTGTTGTGGTCTATTTTACTTTTGAACTGGGGTAAGAAGCGTTTGTTGTTGATGAATGTAGGTGGGGCTCCATTATTTGGGGCATACAGATTTTATGATTGTTATAATCCTGTTGATGGATGGTTCCCTTAAGTAATAAGAAAATATCCATCTTTGTCCCACTTGATTAATTTTGGTTTGAAGTCTACCTTATTTGATATGAGAATGGAAACCCCCTGCTTTGCTTCCGCCGGCCATGGTGAGTGATAAGACTTTTCCCAGCCTTTCACTTTCAGTCTGTTGATGTCTTTTTCTATGAGGAGTGTGTTTTCTTGGGAGACAGCAAATTGTTGGGGTCATTTCTTTTAATTCCATTCTGATAATCTAGGTGTCTTTTGATTGCGAGTTTAGGCCATTAACATTCAGGTGTTATTATTGAGATGATGATTTTTTATTCCCATACCATTTTTATTTGACGTTATGTCTTTAGCTTGATTTGGTTTCTCTTCTGGTTTGGAATTATTCCTTTAGTTTTAATATCTCCCTTGTTGATTTCGTTATCATCTTTCTCTTCTTTCTTCATGAAAATATATTGCCCATGATAGTTTCAGAACTTGCTGCTTTTTCGAGTTGTGAAATCTTTTAACAATTTGCTTGTCTGTCGGAAGGTTTTTATTTCATCTTCGAATCTAAAGCTCAATTTTGCTGGATATAAGATTCTTGGTTGACATCCCTTTGCTTTCAGAGCTTGAAATATGCTATTCCAGGATCTTCTTGCTTTTAATGGTCTGGGTTGAAAAATCTGAACATAATTCTGATTGGTTTCCCCCTATATGTAATTGCTTCCTTTCTCTTGTGGCTTTTAGTATTCTCTCCTTGCTCAGTGTATTTAGGCATTTTCATTATAATGTGTCCCTATGTGGCTCTGTTTGAGATTATGTTTGTTTGTTTGGTGTTCGGTATGCCTCTTGAACTTGGTTTTTCCATGTTCATTCCTCAAGCTTGGAAAATTTTCTGTAATTAATTATTTCATTAAAATAGATACTCATAATCCTTTGGCTTTTGAACTCTGTCTGCCCCTCTTCCTCTACGCCAATCACTCTTAAGTTTGGTCTTTTATATGCTGTCGGCCCATAATTCCTGATGTTATGTTCATGATTATTAACAAGTTTTTGCTGTATGGTTTAAATTCTTCTCTAAGACATATATTTTTGTCTTCAATTGCTGAGGTTCTTTCTATTCCAATGGTCTATTCTGTTGGAGATGTTTTCAATTGAGCTTTTTATTTTGGTTTATTGCTTCTTTTCATTTCTGGAATTTCTGTTTGGATTCTCTTTAGAGCCTCTATTTCCCTATTTGAAGTAATCTTTTACTTACTGTAATTTTGTTTTTGAGTTCATTTGTCAAAATAGATCTTTTGCCTCCTGTATACTGCTCCCTCATCTCATTTTTTGAGTTCATTCTTAATTCCATAAACATTTGGCATATGTAATTTCTTCGAAATTCCATCTCTGGCATTTGACCAACTGTGCTTGCCATGACATCTAGCAGATGAGGTATCTTGATTTGTTTAGTGTCATTTTCTTTCCTTGTTTTTTTCATGTTGCTTGTGTGTCAATTTCTTCCTGCACTGTGGGAGCGCTTGACTATATCAATTTTACCTTAAAGCCATTATGTTGTTCCTAGTAAGGTACAAATGCTATCAGATTAGCTTATAATTCTTTATACATTTAAAACCTAACACTTTCTATTCACGAAAATCCAGTTTTGGTCACAATGTTACAGATTTTTGTTATCCCAGATATGATTTCCATTTTACCTCCTGGACGTGTCCTGATAGGGATTTTATAGCTTCAAGTATTGGATAACAGAGGTTGTATATGTTTGGGGAAGAAGGAAGTGTCTTTGAATGTTCTTTCTTTGAAAGTATGAAAAAGAGAATATCTATTGAAATGGTTTAGTGGAAGCTGGTTTAAGTATCAGTAGAGACGATGGAAGAAAGAGAAATGGGGTAGACCAGATTAGTAAAAGAGATCAATTTAAAATATAGGAGTCAAAGTTGGAAAAGAAAAAAAAATGATAAAGAGTAGGGAATTGGTTGGTACAGAGAGAAGAGAGAGAGAATCAAGGAAATAGAGAGTAAACTGTATATAACCACCACACTTGCTACCCATCTTCAACTTGCGCCGGTTCTAGACAATACCCCAAGTTTTGCGTATTAACTTGTTTTTTTTGGCTCTGTTTTAGTAATGCACTTGGCATCATGTAAACAATGAAAGAAGAAGAGGAAGAAAAGATACAAGGGTGAGAAGGAGTACTCAAAGAATGAAAGAACAAGGGAGCGGAAGCAGGATAAACACACCTAACAAACAAGGCGGAAGGAAAAATAAAATAAAAAAAAAAAAAAAAGCAGAACAAAACAAAGCCAAAAAAATAAAATAGAAAAAATAAACAAACAAATCATACAAACACCCACAACAACAACAACAACAACAAAAAACCGCCGCCCTGCAATCCAGAAAATCAAGCAGCACCCAATAAAAAGACAGGGAAACAAAACAAAAAAAAAAAAGTCAAACCACAAGTCTCAGCACAACACGGCCCTGGGAAGCCCGCCCTCTTTTTTTCCTTTCCAGTTCAAATCAAAACCAATTTGCTATTGGATCACAAGTCCCTTTTAGCCTGTCAGTGAAATCAAGGCTGCCTCCTAGGCCAGCGGCTGCATGGTTCAGTGAAGAGTGGCCCAGGTGGACCGTGTGTGATCAGCAGATGAAGTGGCGCCGGGAAGGGGGAGTCTTCCAGAAGGCACCACCTCCCCCCAAGCCCACCCAACAGTTTCAGTCCCCTGTGGCCTGCTGTGCCAGCCTCAGAAAACGCCTACCCCTGCTGACGCAACCAAGTCTTCACCCAAGTTGTGTGTTGGTCTTCAGAGAGCTGAAGAGTCCCCTGGGTGGATGCAGCCGTCGCTCCTCCCGTCTCTCACCCTGTTGTCAGGAGCCAGCGCCCTGCAGCTTCAAAGATGGCGCGCTCGTCCTTCCCAGTCAACAATGAGCTCCGCAGCACCCCAGACTATCCCGTATACCTTGCCGATCGGCAAGCCCACCTGGAAGCCACAACCACAGCGCGAGGGTACACGTCAAGGCGGAGTGGTGGATTCGAACTGGTGTAGTGGACCCGTGGTCCATCCCGTGGCTCCCCAGCCACCAATCCCGCCGGCCTGTTATCGCAGGTTTTTATCGCCAGGTTTCAACGCTAGTGTGCAGTGATTTTGCTGGGGGTTGCAGCAGTAGCGCGGTCTTCCTCACCCTGACCTTGTTTCGCACCCGGCCTGTGCACACGCTCCAGGGCGGTTTTGCAGGAGCCTCGCGGCTCCAGCCGTCTGCAAGACACTTGTCTCTTTCTCACTCGCTGGTAGTGGTAATCAAAACCTATCCAGGATATCGTATATTTCAGTCCAAATATATACTAGATGAACAGGCAATTTTATCTGCTTTGTTGATTCTTTCTACGGAACTGTCCCTTAAGTGCGGGTTCCTCTAAGTCTGCCATCTGGATCTCTTTAGTTTTACATTTTTTAGCAAACAGGAGACTAGTTATCTTGAAGACCTTTAATTTCTCCTACCCTCTTTGAACCCTTGACCAGTACCCCCCAGCTAGAAATCACATGGAGCACTTTGGCATCAGTTGTTTGACAAAACCTTGTGAGGGAGTGTCACCCTAAGTTTTTGAGATGGGGAGACCGTTCAGACATTGTCTAGGGGTTGAGCACATTTTCAAAGCCTCAGGCCTTGCTGGCCCACCTTCCGCTGACCCCTTCCCGCCCCCTGAATCAAACCCAACTACTGAGTTCCCCTTGCTAGCCCTTCCTTGCACACGTGCTTCCTTCAATATTTCCCTAAAAAATACTGTCACTAACATGTCACCTTTAAGTTCATTAAATGTAACTGGGATTTA
>JAKELJ010001243.1:0-10531 GCA_025594165.1 Tamias sibiricus
CGAGTCCCAGCACCACCAGCATCCAGCTGTGGGAAGGACTGCTGGGAAGCAGGAGGTGAGAACAAGGTTGAATCCAGGTCTCCCGAAGGCTCGTCCTGCACGCAGGCTGCAGTCTCCACGTCCAGCACAACAGTGTGCCCCGAGTGGAGAGCTTGGCCAGGAGCTTGGCCAGGAGCGTGCTCCAGCTCACAGAAGTGGTCCATCTCTCTCGGAGTCCCCAGAAGGCCCTCCCGGCCCGCGTAGTTGTAAGGAAACACGCCAGGCTGAGCGGGCCTGGGACAGGGACCTGTGCCCGAGCTGCCTCCCTGCCAGAGTTTCTCTGGCTTCTCTTTAGTTTTCGAGCTCTCTGGTTCTGAAACCAGACCTGGGAGGGCATGGGGGAGAGATGGAGAGGGAAGAGGAGGAGAAAAGATATTTACTGATTAAGCCTAGTCCCATAATTATCATCACCAAGTAGCATATGACCAGGGCTAAACATCTGTCAAATAAGTCTTCTAGTAGGACTTAGGATAAATGCAGAATCCTTGGCAAGGCTGATCCAAACCACTCCCTGTGTGACCCAGACAACTGCTGTACCTGTGAGGTACAGGTGGAGGGCTGGGCCAGCACTGTCACAGGCACCCCCTTCCTTACCTTGCCAACTGCAGGTTAGCCTATTATCCAGCTCATCTCTCAAAAATGTCTCTCCAGTCTGATCTGTCAGAACCACCACCACCACCCCAGTCTGAACTGGAGACTTAACACCAGGGCACTCTATCACTAAGCTACATCCCCAGCCCTATTTATTTATTTATGGTACTGAGGATTGAACCCAGGTGCACTACACCACTGAACTACAGTATCCCCAGCACTTTTTTGATTTTGAGACAGGGTCTTCTCCCTAAATTGCTTAGGGCCCTCATTAAGTTGCTAAGGCTGGCCTCAAACTTGGGTTCCTCATAACTTAGACTCCCGAGTTGCTGGGATTACAGGTACGCACCACCACTGCACCTGGCTAATTTTTAATTTTTTTTTTTAGTTGTAGTTGGACACAATACCTTTATTTATTTATTTATTTATTTATTTATTATTTATTTTTTTGGTACTGGGGATTGAACTCAGGGGCACTCGACCACTGGGCCACATCCCCAGCCCTTTTTTGTATTTTTATTAGAGACAGGGTCTCACTGAGTTACTAAGTGCCTCGCCATTGCTGAGGCTGGCTTTGAACTCGCGATCCTCCTGCCTCAGCCTCCCAAAGTGCTGGGATTACAGGCGTGCGCCACCGCGCCCGGCTACCTTTATTTATTTTTATGTGGTGCTGAGGATTGAACCCAGTGCCTCATGTTGTGAGGCAAGCACTCTGCCACTGAGCCACAATCCCAGCCCCCCAATTAGTTTTTATTGAGATGGGGTTTCTCTAAGTTACTCAGGCTGGACTCCAACTTGCAACAACCCTCTTGCCTCAGCATCCTGTGTTACTGGGATTACAGGCATGTGCCACTGTAAGCAACTGTGATAAATATACACACAGATACATAATTTCTTATTATCAACTATGTATTAAAAACATTCTTTGTGCCAGGTATAACAATGGTGCATGCCTGCAATCCCAGTGACTTCAGGAGACTGAAGTAGGAAGATCGAAAGTTTTAGGTCAGCTTCAGCAATTTAGTAAGACCCTGTCTCAAAAAAAATAGCCAGGCACAGTGGCACACACCTGTAATCCCAGCAGTTCAGGAGGCTGAGACAGGAGGATCACAAGTTCAAAGCCATCCTTAGCAACTTAGCAAGGCCCAAAGCAACTTAGGGAGACCCTATATATTAAAAAAAAAAAAAAAAAAAAAAAAGCCGGGTGTGGTGGCACACACCTGTAATCCCAGCACTTTGGGAGGCTGAGGCAGCAGGATCATGAGTTCAAAGCCAGCCTCAGCAATGGCAAGGCACTTACTAATTCAGTGAGACCCTGTCTTTAATAAAATACAAAAATGGGCTGGGGATGAGACCCAGTGGTCGAGTGCCCTGAGTTCAATCCCCAGTACCCCCCAAAAAAGGTCTGAGGATGTGGGTCTGTGGTTAGTACCTCTGAGTTCAATTCCTGGTAAAAAAATAATAATAAAATAATAATAATGATCAAGGATGTAATTCAGTGAAGTAAACCACCTGTAGTTTCAACCCCTAGTACCACACACACACAACACACACAAAAAAATTAAATTAAAACACCCACTTCTGAGTAATTGCTTCTTTCCACCACAAAGGCCAGTTCCATTACATTTCCTCTGAGGGGCGTTTCCTTGACTCCTCCTCCTCAGGCAATTTAGTCCTGTGTGCAAACCTGTGCCTCCTATTCTTCCCCCAGCAAACTTTCTCTTTCTAGCCTGGTGTGGTGACACACTCCTGTGATCCCAGCTAGTCGGATCGCCAGGCAATTTTGGTGGAGGACTTTAGTGCCTTGCAAAATTGCTGAGGGCTGGCTTTGAACTGGAGCTCCTCCTGCTCAGCCTCCCAAGCTGCTGGGATTACAGGTGTGTGCCACCACACCTGGCTTCATTGCTTCCTCCCTCCACCTCCCGCAGGGCAACTTTCTCTGTTGTGAAAAAGAAATCTTCGCCGGGCGTGGTGGCACATGCCTGTAATCCCAGCACTTTGGGAGGCTGAGGCAGGAGGATCGCGAGTTCAAAGCCAGCCTCAGCAATGGTGAGGCACTTAGCAACTCAGTGAGACCCTGTCTCTAATAAAATACAAAAAAGGGCTGGGGATGTGGCCCAGTGGTCGAGTGCCCCTGAGTTCAATCCCTGGTACCAAAAAAAAAAAAAAAAAGAAAGAAATCTTCTGGGCTAGGAGTGTAGCTCAGTATCCCAGCCTCAGGCCAGGCCCAGGGGCTGGCCACTTCACCAAACAAATCCTGCATCCCTCCCTCAAGGTTTTTGCCAGAAATAATAAAACCTTTCTGTGCAGCCAGCACATTTTACCAGCCCATTTGTCCGGATTACCCAAGTCTCCCAAATGCCCTCTGAAGAGACTTGAGGCATTGTGCCATTAAGCATCTGAGATACAAATGTTCATGATTTCTCACCCTGGTTCCCAGAGCTCCAAGCTGTCATTCTAAATTATTTGCTCAACTTCCAAAGCCAGTTTTTTTGTTTTTTGTTTTTCCCTCTCTACAAAGTATCCACTAGTAGGTTGGTTTGGGCTTTGCAGAAAGGTAGACTGGGAAGTGTAGGGACACAGCCACTGAGGGCTTCCAGTTTCCTCCCTTGATTTACAACCCCCTGAGGCTAGCAGATAAAGGCTTTCTCTCAATTTATCTGTTTTCTACTTTGTAAACTTTGGACCATCAGGGCTCCACTGGAAATTAGAATGGAAAGATTCATTTGGGATTACTGCTAAATAATGAAAACAAAAGCCTCACCTCACTTTCCAGATCAGTTCTTTACCAGGCACTTGGACTTGGTTCTTCTGTCAAATTTTCCCTGCTGGGTTGTGGTTGATTTAAATAACTTTGGGGTTACACTGATTATTTTTGACAGTATTGGGGATTGAATCCAGGGGTGCTATGCCATTGAGCCACACCTCAGCCCTAATTATATTTCATTTTGAGACAGGGCTTTCTAAATTGCCCAGGCTGCCTCAAACTCATAACCCTCCTGTCCCAGCCTCACAGTAGCTGGGGTTACAGGTATGCACCACCGTGCCCAGTGGACTTTTAAAACTGTAATCTGTAACAGAGTGCCTGGCACCTAACAAACCCTCAATGACATTTATTCTTACTCAGGCAGATCCTGATTAGGGCACCATCTTTGTTTTTTGTTTGTTTTTTGGTGATGCTGGGGATCAAACCCAGGGCTTTACCCATGTGCTCTCCATCCCCAGCCCTTCACCATCTCTGTAAAGAAAATGGAGAACAAAACACAATGCTTGCCTGGGAGAAGTACCCAGACATAGGAGAAGGTGAGAAAAGGGGTCATCTTAGCATGCATCCCAGCACCTCTATCATAGGATAGAGATCACCCTCCCTGAGGCACCCTATGGGTGACTCAATTCTGCTGTCTGTGAGACCACCTGGGGCTATTTTAGAACTCCCACCGTCCAGGGGCCACACCCCAGATCAATATAGTTATACAGGTCAATCGATGGCACATGACAACATGAGATGAAGGCCAGGATCTAGGTCTGCATGATGCAGTCACCTAAGAATTGAAAAACTTAGACATGCCCAGCCACACCCAAAGATTCAGATTCAGGTGCCTTGGGGCAGGGTGCTGAGGAGTCCAGGACAGAACCATCCAATCCCAGCTTTGCACCAGAACCAGCTGGGGATTCTCACAACCTGCTCAATCTCAGGCTCCCTTCTAGAGATGTGCCCCAAAGCTTGGATCCCAAGGAACAGATGTCATCAGGACCCCTAGGGACCCCAGGGGTTCCCGTGGAGTCAAAACTGTCTATTTATAACATTCCGATACAACAAATGATTTGCCTTTTCCCTGCCCCATTCTCTCCGTAGATATTTCCAGAAGCTGTGTGAAGTGAAGCAAAGAAAGAACTCAGGCTGGGCGCGGTGGTGCACGCCTGTAATCCCAGCACTTAGGAGGCTCAGGGAGGAGGATCGCGAGTTCAAAGCCAGCCTCAGCAATGGTGAGGCAGTTAGCAATTTAGTAAGACCCTGTCTCTAATAAAATACAAAAAAGGGCTGGGGATGTGGCCCAGTGGTCGAGTGCCCCTGAGTTCAACACCCCCCCATACCAAAATAAATAAATAGCATTATTTAGTTTTAGTATTTTTTTTAGAATTATTTTTTAGTTTTCAAATTTTCTTAGTTTTTTTTTTTTGTTTTTTTTTTTTTTTGCTGGGGATGACAGGGCCTTGAACATGCCAAGCAAGGACTCTACCACTGCCGGGCGCGGTGGCGCACGCCTGTAATCCCAGCACTTGGGAGGCTGAGGCAGGAGGATCGCGAGTTCAAAGCCAGCCTCAGCAGTGGCGAGGCACTTAGCAACTCAGTGAGACCATGTCTCTAATAAAAATACAAAAAAGGGCTGGGGATGTGGCCCAGTGGTTGAGTGCCCCTGAGTTCAATCCCCAGTACAAAAAAAAAAAAAAGGACTCTACCACTGACCAAGCTCATTTTTCAGATATTAGACACTACTGGTTGACAGAGTTGTAATCTAAATTACTAAACCTCTCTCATCTTTCTGCTCCTGATCTAGTGAATGCAGATCATACCAACCGACCTCACCAGGGGTAGGGTAATTGTGGGGAGGTTGCTTTGTTGTTGGAGAAAAAGGGGTGCTCTCAGTAGATGGGAAAAAGTCATCTCTCTCTTTACCTGGATTCGAGGCTCAGGAATCTGGGTCAGCCTGGCCAGTTCTTCTCTCACACCAGTGCCTGGATACTGGTTTTCTTCAAAAGCTTGAATAAGAACCATTGTATTGCTCTTTGTTGAACTTGGTCCTCCTCCTGCGCCTCGGGCGTTGCCTGCGTGTTATACAGCCACACAGGGTAAAGGAAGAGAAGAAATAGACTGTGAGCCTAGGTGTGTTTCCCAAGACCTTCTCTCCTGCCTTAGTAAGACCTATAGGCTCCCAACAAGGATTTGTTGCTATGCAGAAAGTGCAATTTTTTTGCACATGGGGAAAAAACACAGTGACTTGTGCATGGAGGGCAAGTGCTCTACCCCCAAGCCACATCCCCAACCCATCATGTATCCTATTAGAGTACCTGGGGGTTTTTTGGTTTTTTGTTTGTTGTGGCTGGGGATTGAACCCAGAGCCTCACGTGCATACTAGGCAAGTGCTCTACTGAGAACCCCCCCCACTTTTTTTTTTTTTTTTAATTTTGAGACAGGGTTTTGCTAAATTGCCCAGACTGGCCTCAAACCCCAATCCTCTTGTCTCGGCCTTCCAAACTACTGGGATTACAGGCATGTGCCACCGGACCCAGATGGATTATTCTAATTAATAATCCTATTAATTGTCCTTTTCCAAGGCCTGAAAACACAAACACTAAAAGTTTCCAAAAGCAAAAGCATAAGTAAATTTTCATTTGTGTGTGTGTGTGTGTGTGTGTGTGTGAGGGAAGACTCACATCCCCAATTTTCTTTAGAGACAGGGTCTCACTGAGTTGCTAAGTGCCTCGCCATTGCTGACGCTGGCTTTGAAGTCGCGATTTCACACAAAGTGCTGGGTTTACATTAGCCTCACACATTATTTCTATTTTCCTGTGTGAATGGAGAAGCCCAGACCGGCATTTTGACCTCGCCCTTCCCCCAGCCCAAGTCCTTTCAAGTTGGTTAGACTCACAGTTGACTTGTAACTCAGCTCAAAGCAGAATCACTCACAGAAATAAGTGAGGCAAAACACAAGACCCAGAAGACGCTGAGGCTCCTCCCGGAGAGGTCCTCTTCATGGAGGAGGAAGCAACTCCTCTGCCCAGACCAGAGCTCCCGAGTTTGCCCACGCTGCCAAAGGGAAATGCTCCCCTTTTCTACATGTAGGAATTGAAGCAAGCTACCACTGTGCCTCCTTCTACCCCCAAACTCCTGGAAGGTGGCTTTCAGAAAGGTTCTGCTTGGATTTTTGGCCTTAAGTCTCCCCATTTCCAGCCTCAACATTGGAGGTCTCAGTGGGTAGAAAACTTTAAGGCAACCACATCAGGTGGGGCCTGTCACCCACAATCCGTCACCAAAGAGAGAAGCTCCCCAAGTCCCCAACTCTTTCAAAAGACCAGCTGGCCCTCCCTCCGAAAGAACTCACTGTGCTTAGCCATTGGCCGGCCCAGCCTGGAGCACGATGATCAAAGGCCTGGATGGAAACAGTTTACCTCACTCCCAGGAGGCTTGTAAAAAGGCCTTGGGGCCTTAAGGGACCCTGTTGCCGCTTGCAGCCAGCGCCGGAGTTGAAAAAGTTCTTTTATTCCTTTTTTAAGGCACTTCCTCAACTCTAACTAACCCCCCTTGTTAAATACTTTTTGCCTTAACAAGGACAAGTGCTAACAAGCTTACATCGTTCTCTGGCATAAAAAGGCGTGTTCCCTTTATGGCTCTCAGCTAACCACCATCTTAGCTATCTCCTCAGGGCTCCTACACCACCCCCCTTGGTAGTACTAACTCTCATCTGACTCTCCCGTTGAGAGCACAGAGGTGTTTCTTCATTCACTCCTGTGGCCTCAAAGATGTTGAAATGAGAATCCCCAAGTCCGGGCTTCAAGAAATATTATCTAACATTGTCAAGGATGGCCACAAAACAGTGTAAAACCAATGGTGAGCAGCCTGGTCATCAGGGAGTAGTGTTTGGAGGGGCACAGCCACTGATGAATTGGTTACAGATTGCAAAGGAAACTGTGCAACCTGAATGTGCCCTTCTGGTTGGGTGCAGCCCCCCACCCTCACACACAACAAGGACGCCCTGGAGGAGGATGGGGCTCCCCAGTGACATTCCCTTACTTAGCCACATGGAACTGCTTGCTTCCTCATCTGATTGCTCACGTTACCGTGCGCTGACCCCCGACCCCATGTGCCATTTCCATCACTAAATGAGCTCTTACAGAGTAGCTTTCCTTGTGCCTGCCTAGAACGCAGACGGCGGTAGATCACACGTAGACTTGTGCCATGTCAGACACCATTTCTCTTGAATTTGGAGGGACTGATCAAGCCCCAGCATTCTCCGGCAGCTTGGAAATGCACTGGAGCAGAGGAGGGGTGGAGTCTGCTGGCTCATCTCACTTGGGCAACTGGAAGGGTGGGTTCTAGTGACAGTGGCTTTGAAAGACCATCAAATAATCCCTTTCAAACTGCTGTCAAGTTTTATTTTGTTTCTCACTGGATTAATTGGTAAATGAAGTGTTTCGGACATCCAAGTGAAGTCTTTTGGCAACTGCCTCTGGTGGAGACTTCCACCTCGAGTGTATTGATGGGAAATGTCCTTCCTCTGTTCCTGCTCCATTTTCCAGGAATCTCAGAGGAACGGGGAGCTACACATCCACACTAACAGGCTACAACCCTCACCAAGGTGGCAAAGACACAGAAATTTTCCACTTCTCAACAAAGGCCTCTTGCGAACCCTCACCAGGTATGTTTAGCCCCTGAAAATCCCCGGTACCAAAAAAAAAAAAGATCTCCAAAGCCATTTGTGAGTTCACCTGGAGCAGAAGGAACCATCTTCTGGTTGTCTTAAAGCTCTTTTCCAACTCACCACTTCTTTGACTCCTCCAGACCCAGAGGAACACAGGACCCCTAGAGGCCAACACTACCCCACATGACCCCACACGACCCCACAAGACCGAACCCTGTTCAATACCTGACTTTAAAAGCTCTGTAGTAGCCAGATAGGAAAATAGCCTTAATCACCAAGACTGTCGGTTGGGTTATAATGAACCTGAGTAAATGAACTCATTGAACTGTCAGTTGCAGCCGACATGATGGCGCACGCCTGTAATCCCAGCACTTGGGAGGCTGAGGCAGGAGGATCGCGAGGTCAAAGCCAGCCTTAGCAAAAGTGAGGTGCTAAGCTCAGTGAGACCCTGTCTCTCAATAAAATATTAAATAGGGCGGGGGATGTGGCTCATTGGCCGAATGCCCCTGATTTAAAGTGCCCCACCCCAAAAAAGGTAAAGACTGTCAGTAGGGCTATAATGAAGCTGAATAAATGAACTCATTGAACTTACCTGTCACTAGCGACACTCCCTACGTATAGCTTAAAGACATCTCTAGAATTTACTACCCTAGTCCTGAAATCCCTTTGTCCTGTCATCCCTTCACAAATGTATTGTTCTTTATTTTAAATGTACAAAAACATGTTGCAATGGCCAATTCTTCAGTCTTTGTTCTCATGAAGATACACACACATGGAAAATCAATAACACTTTTATGCTTTTCTCTAGTTCATCGGCTCACATATTAATTCAGTTCCTAGGTCCGACTGAAGAGCCCACATAAGAACCGAGGGTGGGTTAACTGGGTGTGGTGACTCCAGTTACTTGGGAGGCTGAGTAGGAGAATCTTATGAGCCCAGGAGTTTGAGGCCAGCTTGGACAACATAGTGAGATTTCCCCCCATTCCCCATCTCAGAAGGAAGAAAAGGAAGAGGAAAAGGACTACTAAGGGTGGGTAGAGGAGCTCTGTCCTTCCCCTACAAGGGGAAACTTGTTTTTATTTTTTCAAGTTTTGGAGTGTTTGTTTTGGTACTGGGGATTGAACTTAGGGGCCCTTTACCACTGAGCCACAACCCCAGCCCTTTTTATTTTTTATTTTGAGACAGGGTCTCATTAAGTTACTCAGGACCTCGCTAAGTTGCCGAGGCTGGCCTCGAACTTGTTTGTGATCCTCCTGTCTCAGCCTCCTGAGTTGCAGGGACTACAGACATGCACCACCATGCCTGGCTGGAAACTTGTTTTAGAATGGGAGAAAGTCAAGCATGGCTGTAGGTTGAGTGGTGCACAAAGGCTGGAGTATTTTGATGTCTCCTCTGGGTCAAGGTCTGTCCTGTCCTGCACCTGTGTTACTCAGCCATCACAACAACAATCCTCATCTATGTTTCTTTTGGAGAGGAAGCCAGGGACCAGGCACAGCTCCTTCCCGAAGTCCCTCAGCTGAGTAGGTACAGCCCTGGGTCTAAAGCTAGTCTCAGCCACCATGAACTGTGTAGTACACTGGAGAAAGAATGCTTCCTCCTGTGACTGGCTAGTGTGTGTGTGAAGAGAAGGGCATTAAGGGAATTTGCTTTCACTGGTCTGCACTGCCCAAAGTAGAGGCTACCAATCACAGGGGACAATCAGGCACCATCTGAACTTGGCAAGGCCAAACTGAAATGCCCCAAAACCCTAAGACACACATCAGATTTTTTTTTTTTTTTTTTAAACCAGGGATTGAACCCTGAGGCTTTCAACCACTAAGCCACGTCCTCAGCCCGTTTAAATTTTTTTTTTTTTTTTTATAATTGAGACAGGGTTTTTCACTAAATTGCTTAGGGCCTTGTTAAGTTGCTAAGGCTGACCTGGAACTCGCAATCCTCCTGCCTCAAACTCCTGAGCCACTGGGATTACAGGCATGCACCACTGTGCCCGGTTAGAGTTTGAAGACTCAGCATGAAGACAGAATGTGAATCTTACTGATTTTTACATACATTTCATGTTGAAATATCATTTGCGATGTTGGGCAAAATAAAATAGATTTTTATAATGTATTTCACCTGTTTCTTTAAAGCTTTTATTTGTTTATTTATATATTTTCTGAGAAAGGGTCTCACTACTTTGCCCAGGCTGGTCTTGAACTTCTGGGCTCAAGTGATCCTCCCAACCCTCAAATAGCTGGGATTGCAGGTGTGCACCACTGCACCTGGCTTCTTTTCAAAGTAGTTACTATAAAATTCAAATTCACAGTTTGAATTACTTTTCTCCTGGGCTGCATGAGACTAGAATGGTGGGCTGTGAATCTGCCATCAGTCCTCTCTGTTGTGTTGCAGAGCTGTGGTGCCAACCTGGTTCTAGAAACCGGAGCCCTCCCATCATTCTATGGTAACATGTTCCCAAGAGGGATGCCAAGCTTCCTCTACTT
>JAKELJ010001244.1:0-10530 GCA_025594165.1 Tamias sibiricus
TGGATAAATGTGAAATAGTCCAAATTGAGTAGGATGAGTGTATAAAATTCACTCTGGATTTTAAAACTTAGTAAAGGCTTGAAATGTTAGCTCAGTGTAAACGTGCTTAGCCTAGAATATGTGAGGCCTGGCTTCATCCCCAGCACCACAAAAATATACAGTTAAATTAAAACTTAGTAAAAAAAAAGTAAAATATCTGCATAAGTGTTATATTCTTACATGTTGAAAGTTAATAGTTATAAAATCTGAGTTAAATTTATTAAAATTATTAAAAGTCAATGTAATATATTTATTTCTAATGTTTCTATCAGTAAATTACACATTACCCTTTGTACTGGACAGCTCTAGAGCTCCTTCTACAAACATTCTTGTTCCAGGCTCACCAGGCTTCAAGAGCAAACCAACCTTAAAGGAGATAATCAACGATCCTCAGACAAACGAGAAACCCCTCTAATAAGAAAGGTAAGAGTCAACAACAAACTAAAAATAAAAAAGGAACTTTCTAAAAAAGAAACAATATAAGAGGAAGAAATTTAAAAAAATAAAAACAAATTCTAAGGGCTGGTTGTGGTCTCATGGTAGAGTCTCGCCTAGCACATGTGCGCCCGGTTTGAACCTCCCTACCACTAAGATTAAAAGGCATTGTACAACTAAAACAAATAAATAAATATTAAAAAAAAGAAAAAACCAAATTCTATCCTGTTATTCGTAGAAGGTAAGTTAGTGCAATTTTGTTTACGTGTCAGAGGGTTTTCGTTCCATGGTCAGCCAGCTCCATGGCTCTGGGCTGATTGAGGCGAAATCATGACAGACAGTTGCAGGAAGAAAGCTGCTATAAGCTCATGACGGAGGTAGTAGAGAGCTTATATCAATACATCTCTTCATCAACTACTAAAAAGTTCAATCACTCAGAGTTAGAATAAGGGAAGCAAAAATAGGTGTTGTCATCCTAACTGGTCCACATATCCTAGCAGACTAATGAGAAAACCAGAACCAAATATTGTTAACTAATCCTAACATATGCTAGACAACAAACCTCACTGTCTCAAAATGATACAAAAGGTAAGTCCATTTTCCTGTAATAATGGTTCTCAAGAGTATAATTTAGAACCCCTTGGGGAGATCTTTCAAGCCTTTCCATGAGGTCCACAAGGTCAACTATTTTCATAAATTGAAAATATTTTTTGTCTTTTTAAAGTGCATTTCATTGTGCACATTCAGTAATTTTTGAAATCAGCTTCCAAATAAAATAAAAAAATCAAAGAAAATTCACATTTAAACATAGTCCAATACAATTTATGACATTTTAAGAATAAAGAAAAAAATCTTTTTTTATTTTTTTAAGTTATACAATGGAACACAATATCTATATTTTGATTTATTTCTTTTATGTGTGCTGAACAAAACCCAGTGCCTCAAATGTGTGAGGCAACACTCCTGCCACAGAGCCACACAACCACAGCCCCAACAAAACTCCTAATGATAACACAAAAACTAATTCCCTAACAAAGGAACAAAATAATCAAATCTTGCTCTTTGGGGAAAAAATGGACCTTAAGGTGTAAATAGAAATATTAATTCATGATACCTGTCAAGCACCTCCTAAATATTTGTTAAACAAATATATATAATACTTTTGTAGCAAATTCACAGAAATAAGCAACCCAGTTATTATTTTCTTAAAGAAGTTACTGATTTTATGAAGAACACTGAAAAATAAATATGTACATCAAGTAAATTAATAAACTGAAAGAATCCTAATAATAAATCACAATCATCTATTTACAAAGATAATTATACAACAGCTTATAACCCATGCCAGTCGATGTGGGGGTGGGGAACACTGAGGTCCTTCCTAATACAAAATTCAGCCCGACCAAACACACACACACACACACACACAACACACACACAAAAACACACTAAAATAAACCTCTAAGTGGCTAACAAACATATTGGAGAATGCTCATTTTTTTTTTTTTTGTGGTACCAGGGGAATGAACTCAGGGGCTCTGGACCACTGGGCCACTCCCCAGCCCTTTTTTGTATTTTATTTAGAGACTGGTCTCACTGATTTTGCTAATTTCCTCACCAACTGCTGAGGCTGGCTTTGAACTCGCGATCCTCCTGCTCAGCCCCAAAGTGCTGGGTATTACTGGCGTGCGCCACCGCGCCCGGCCTGAGAAATGCTCATTTTATTAAAAAACCATGCCAAATTAAACAACACGAGAATACCATTTTCTCTACTGAATTACAAAAATTTTAAATAAAATACCATTGGTAGTGGTATAGGAAGAAATGAGATACTTCTAATATTTTGCTGATGGAATAAAACGAACTTGAAAAAATACTTTTTTAAATTTGCCTGACCAAATAGTTTACTTTAAAATCACACTTCAAGAAAAACTGATCCACTAGCTTCTTCAAAAAAAGGTAAAAAGAATAGAAAAATTTTTTAAAACCTCCAAGTCTAAGATGTAATCTTCTACTGCCTACTTCAACATAAAATTGTAAGTGGTAAATAATGTTCCTCCGAAATTTTTAGGTATTTCTTTTTTGCTTTCATCTCCATAGTAATGATGTTTGCAAACTTCTGAATCCCAATTCTTTTATAGGTGGCCCGTTTTCTGTCCCACTTGAAGCTTTTAGGATTCTCACCATAGTATGTTTTCATTGACAAGGCACTTATAGATTCCTTCAATTCTTCCAAGTCCATGTCTTTTCCTGATGTAAAATTTTCATATATTAATAATTTGATAATTTCTCTCTTCCATATCCTTTATTTTTCTCTTGGAACTCTTCATTACACAAATATGTCATCTTGGACCCTCTTTTTCATATTTCTTTTTTTTTTTTTAATAATTTAATTTATTTGCTTTAGTTGTACACAATGCGTTTTATTCAATGTATTTTATTTGTATGTGGGCTGAGGATTGAACCCGTCGCCCACGTGCTAGGCGAGTGCTCTACCACTGAGCCACAATCCCAGCCCTCTTTTTCATATTTCTAATTTTTTCTTTGTTCTACTTTCTGGAAGACTTCCTCAACATTACATTTAGTTTCTCTGTTTTACATTTAGTGGTTACAATTCTTCAATTTCCATCATAATATATTGAGCTTTTTTTTTTAAGAACTACGGTACTTGAATTATGTTGCCCAGGCTGGCTTCACAACTCCTGGGCTCAAGCAATCCCCCTGCCTTAGTCCTCCCAAGGAACTGGGGGCTACAGGTGCATACAACTGTACCTGCTCAATGATTTATTATCTTTCCCCATTTCTTCTTTTTTTTAACAAAGAATATTATTTTTGGAGCCTTTCCCACAAATACCCAGTGTTCCTTGACTATCCACCTTTGAGAGTAAGGCACTAAAAAACCAAAAGCAGGGCATGTGAAGAGGTGAGCTCACTGAGGATGGCTGGGCAGATATCAGGAGAACAACCCACTATTTCTCTGGGAGATCTGTACAGCCTGTATTTGCACATCGTTTTTCTTAGCTGATTGGGAAGTATTTTCCTCTCTCTTCCCTAGAGTGCCTCTTTGATCTTATTCTCTCACAAAAAACTAGACAGAAGTTGTTTGACATGTGATTCTGCAATACCACTGAAAGCAGAAGCAGTGCCAAGAAAAGTGGGTTCTATTAAGCCAGACATTAGAGAGATGCAAAAATGTAAAGCAATCAACTTTTCCCACTAAATTTTTCATTTTACATAGTTTTTTTTAATTTTATAATTTTATTTTAAGTTTTTTATTAAAAGTGTAACGTACTTATTTTTTAAAGCATTTCAAAACTTTGCAGCTTTAAGGTTTATACGTATAAATATAACAGACCATAATCTAAACCCACATACACAAAACCTCTTCAGCATCCTCAGTAACATTTTTTTAAAATCCCTCCTATTAAATTTCATTTCATTAATTTTTGGGAATGCAAAGGGGCTGCCTCAAATGACAGTGTAAGTTTAGAACAGCTGAAACCAACGGCAACAGCCCTCTGCTTCAATTCTCTTTCTGTGACGTTCAGAGGCAACACAAAACTTATAGACGATTCTCAATTATGATCTCAAAAAAAATAGTAGTACATGCAGAGATAGACAATTCAAGTGCTGGGGAGTGAGCGCTGACTGAGAGTGAATTGGATTACCAATGATAACAACTCACTGACTGCTTCAGGACAAAAGGGATAAAAAAAAACCAGAGAGCAACAGTTTGTTCTTAGGTATGTTGCCATTTGGAGCATCCAGGATCATTTCCACTGAAGCAAACAAGTCACTCTGTAACAAAAGACGCCACAATGGCTTTAGTGGAAGAGAATCTATGCTGCTGAGTTCCAGGCATCATCCTCAAGCCCTTTCCCATAGTCAATCTTTGTTTTCTTGAGCCCTCTGAAAAAAAACCACCAGGTAGTCTGGAAAAAGAGAACAACTTACTGCTACCACAAAGAAGGTGATCCTGTCTTATTAAGGAACATCCTCTGCTGGGGCATTCACAGAGCCAAATGATTTCAGGTGATTCGGGTTCAGCCATATAGCTCTTTCCCAAACCTCCTTGCAGAAGAAAAGGAAGAAGCAAAGAGAAACAGGAATTATATTTTTAACTCCCACTTAAAAAAAAATAGAAGTCATAATCATAATGTCCACTCTTAAAACCCACCATATTATCAATTCCTCCACCGTATTTCATCCAAATCTTTGACACTCAGTAAACCCATAGCCTGCCCAGAAAGCATCTCTCAAGGTTCTACCTATGAAATGATTTCACTACTCTTTTGATCTTCAGGCCACCTCAGTAGGGTCAATAAGACTTGTAACCTGGTAGAAACATATTTCCCCAATCAGCCAAACCCAAGTAATGTTTTTTATACAAATATTGAGCCAGGGAGGGCTTCCCAGTCTCCATTTGGCTCTAATCTACTCTACCTTGGATCAAGAAGCCAATGTAGATTCTGCCATTGCTGAACTATTCACTCCAATGCAAACTTCTTGGGTGGGTAACTCATTTATTCAGAAAGTTCATCATATCACCATAGCCTCTCAGATTCTGAGATATAGGAATGCAATACTAATGCCAGGCTTTCTACTCCATACCTCAGCCGTACCTTAATATACCAACATATATACAACTTATAAAGGCAAAATAAAGCTTATAATAAATATATATATATAAAATAATATATATATATATATATATATATATATCTGTCAAGTCAGCCCATTCTGACCATATGCCACCTTATCTTTGACCACATCAGGACCTTTAACCATGTGATTCTGAACAACATTTTCTCTATCACCCTTCCTCAGGACCCCATCCTAATTTCAAACTATATCCGTTGATTATATACTCCCATATCTACTTCAATACTACCCACACTTCATCTAGACACACTAACCTGACAATCCTGGGTAAACCCACTTCAACTAGCCAAGCAATTAGCCATTGGGAGAGAATATTTAAAAAGCAATACAAGGGCTGGAGGTAGGCTCAGCGGTAGAGCGCCACTCATGCAAGTGCGCGTCCCGGGTTCGATCCTCGAGCACCCCGTAAAAATTAAATGCATTGCAATGTGTCAAACTAAAGTAAATAAATAAATATTAAAAAAAAGCAATACTAAATTAAGCATTCTTACTTTAAATAAATGAACCACAAGTTTAAATGGACCCTCAGGGCTTCCCAATGACCCTAATTGTCACTAGGCAATTTCCTCTTCTCTCCTAGAAGATTATTGCAAACCTACTAGACCAAGATACTTACACGTACCAACTTCCCTGTTGTCTCAAACCTTAACACCACAGCCATTGGTTTTTCTCTGGGACTTCTTTTTACCTAAGACATGTAACTATTTTCCTCCTGCCTCTATCCCCGGCTCAGTCCTTAGCCAGACAGACTCATCATCTTACTAAACTATGTTCCCATACTGCCTGTTCACAATTTACTCACACTGCAACTCCAAATTAACTACTTATTTCTATAATTAATCTAATCCTTTCTCCTTACATGGTGCTGTTCATTTGATAACTAATCTAATATTCTCCATTAACATATACACTAATAGAGCCAGGAAACTTACAATTGTCCAAATAATACCTCAATCTCTTCATTAATACTACAGACTAAGTTAGAACTACCTTATCAGACTGGTTTAAACACTGCTCTCAGGAAAATTTTTCTCCAGCGACACTTAAGACATCCTTGAAGGTAAGAAGGCCTTGCATGTGTTGGTGTGTCTCCTAGATCCTCACTGTTGCTCTCCTGCAAGGAGTGTATTCAAGTCCTGTTGCTGGACTCGGAACCATCTCATCTTTGGATGTCATGCTGGCTTCACACACACATCCCTGGTGTCCTGACTTTGATTATAATCACATAGTCCTTTGGCATAGTTACCTATTGTTTCCCCACAAAGACTCTAAGTCCTTCCATCTTCCCCATAAGTGGTATGGGAGCTTTCAGTATCGCCCGGCCTCACAGGCTCCTCTATTTAGCTCAACTTCCTCTACCACTGCTATGCCTCAATGTCAGCACTAACCTGCATAGCAATCTCCTCTCAAGAGCCAAAGAGAGGGTAGATGGTGGTATTCTGTGGTACAGCACTTGCCTAAACATGGGGAAAAAATATGCCCAGGGTTCAATCCCTAGTACCACCACACCACACACAAGGCGGGGAGCAGAACCAAACTGTCCTATACTGTTACTGTCCCCTAAGTCCTTTTATGCACTCCCTCTGTATCCCAGAACTTTAGCCAGACGATGAACGTTCAGAAAGTGTAATACTCACAAATTTGCTTTCCCTACCTCTGTCCCCCCTTTTTTTCCAACGAATCCACCAGGGCCGCAATAAGGATGGACTTTCCACTTCCAAGCCACCCCTCCTTTCTCCAGGGAGGCATGGAGGCCTCAAACCTCAGGCTTAATAATGTTTGTGATATAACTCTTTACCCTACCAGAAGAAACTATATTAGAGTTTGCCAGTGGTACCCTTTGAAAGCTCTAGTAAAGCAACCTGGAACTTTGGAAAACCAAAGACAAAACATAGTGACTCTTATATTCCCCAACACATTATCCTTTCAAAAATTCAATAAGCCTGTAATTTCCAAGCAGCTAGGAAGGCTAAGGCAGGAGGAAGTGAGGATGAAAGTTCTAAGCCAGCCTCCAGCAACTTAGCAAGGCCTAAGCACCTGTAGTGAGACCCTGTCTCAAATAAAAAGGGTTGGGGATGTGTCTCTGTGGTTAAGTACCCCTGGGTTCAAACCCCATGGTACTAAAAAAAAAAAAAAAAATTTTTTTAATTTCAACAATTAGCATCACAGTATAGCTTTATATAAACTAAAAATAATAAAGATCAGACTTAAGATTACTAATCAGTGGGGGTAAAGGAGACCTACCAAAACAACAATAATAACAAATGACGTTGTATGTGCTCTATTCTCCGGAAACAAACAGAAAAATATGCCGAAACTCATCGTGTCAAATGATCATCTTCTATCTATATCAAACTAAAAAGAATGTGTATGATTGGCAGGACAATATAAAATTGATTTTAAGTCACCAATGTCATTGTCAATTTAGTCTCTCTGACTTACATACTTTTTCATTTTCTCCTCCACTCACAACATGAAAAACCAAACCAGAAACGTTCCTGAATAAGAAAGAAAGAACAAGAGATAGCCACGAAGCAGGTTTCAACGGTCTCTTCACTAACAAAAATGAAATAGGTAGAACTAAAGCACCAATCAAAACAGCCAGAGGGCAAAGGGAAGCTTGTATAAACACTGTAACAACCATTTTCAGAGATTAATGAAGTAATTAACAAAATAAATGTCTTATTTTGTTACTATTTGGTCCCCCCCTGTTGTTACAAAGTACATAACATTTTTTATGCCATTTACTTAATTTATACACAAGACAAAACTAAACAGAAGAGCTGATTCAGTTTAGCAGGGAAAATTAGATATTTATATCTGCCACCTAAGAGCACACTGTGTCCTCGGTGTTATGGCTTTACAATAATTGAAAAGATGTAATATCTGGTTCTCCCCCCAAGGGACGTCCATAAATGATTAGTCAATAAAAAAAGAACAAGGGCCTGGGATATAAGCTCAGTTGGTAGAGTGCTTGCACTCACATGCACATGGCCCTGGGTTCTAATCCCAGCCCCACCACATACAAAAAAATTAAAGAGAAACGAAAATTTTAATTACAATGAGAAGGAACAAAGATTACTCAACCCCTGATGCATGGGGCATCTGAAAAGTGGTGGAAAAACTTTTGACCGAAATGATGCTACCAACATTTCCTCAGCAAGTTTCAAGCTGCATGCGATTCCCAAACTACGCACCTGAGCACACAAACCACTGATGAAAGTATTCACTGATAGTGCCCACAGAACAACACAAGTGGTAATAGAGGTAAATGCAGGGAGCCCTGTTCTGGGGAGATTGCTTGTATTGCGGTTGACTATGAAGCCGTGGAGATTTGGGCATTGTCGCCTTCTGTAGTCCTCACGGGGACGTGTCCCCTGGATCTTCCAAGTGACTTGGCCGAAATTGGCGGATCGGGTCAGCGCCATTTTTGAGTGGTGTGTGTGTGGCCGTGTTCTTAGTCGTGTGTTAGAACCAGAGAGAACAGTTATCAGAATGAAAAAGCTGTTTGTCTCCAGTTCGCCTCTGAAAACTTCTTCCCGCGGCTTACCTGCAGTGCTACCAAGAGCGCTTCAGGCGGCCAACAGGTGGTCGGCCCGTACGGGGCAATTACATGCATGGGGCCTCCTACTTCAACATGTTATACACCAAATTGGACATTTTGATCTTTCATGTGTTTGGACATTACGGGACAATGCCTTGCGGATATTTGTCTAGAGAATTCCAGTAGTGTTACTTGATGGAAAAACTAAGGGCAGCTGATTTGTTTAAACACAATTTGATTTGCCATGCAATTTGGCTCATCACCAAACAGGCATTGTCGCCCTTTAAAGCCCGCAACAATATCCTCACAATTGGACGGCTGCTGTTAGTCATCATACACAGTCGATCCTAAAGGGCTCCAGGTGGATGGCTGGTTAGCCAATGACGGGTTAAGATCCCAGCGGGGGACAACCTAAGACAGGCAGAGTCGCACGGGAACAGTCTCATGTGGCCGACATATCCAACCTAAGACAGGAGTCAAGGGCACAGCCTTGATTATCTGATGACTGGGGTAAGAATGTTGGTTGGCACATAGACGTCCTAGAGCATTACCTCTTTAGTTAAAACAAAAAAGGGGGAAATTGCAGGAGCGAGCCTGTTTGGGGAGATTGACTTGTATTGCGGTTGACTATGGAGAGCGTGGAGATTTGGGCATTGTCGCCTTCCGTAGTCTCACGGGACTTGTCCCTGGCTCTCGTCGAGTGACTTGGCTGGAAATTGTGATCGGGTCAGCGCCCTTTTTGATGGTGGGTGTGTGTGGCGTGATGTTAGTCGTTGTTAGAACCAGAGAGAAAAGTTTATCAGAATAAAAAGCTGTTTGTCTCCAGTTTGCCTCTGAACTTCTTCCCGCGGCTCCGTTGCTCCAAGCGCTTCAGGCGTTGTGGGGCAACAATGTTAGGGTATACAATGGCTGCCAGATGGACGTGGATGAACGGACCAGGATCAGACAGCTATCCTTGGCAACACAAAATAATAAGCACAACTAAATTTTTTTGTGTAAATGAACTAATAAGCAAGTATCTGTTAGAAAACATGGAGAATCCATTCTGATCAGTCGGTTTTGTTTGGAATTCTTGGCATTTCAACCTTCATCCCTCTTTTTCTATGTTTTTACTTGGTGATTTTCCCCATTGGGATGAATATTTGTGGAAAATAGAACCTGCCTACTATCTTAAAAAGCAAAAAGAGCAAATACTCACCTTCTCAAAATCCCTTGCAGCTGGTGTAACTGGGCAGTGAGCGGCCTAAGCTCAGCCAATCCAAGAGAACCGATAAGGGACTTTTGAATCTAAGAAATTAATAACACAAAGAAGAATGGTTGAAAGAGCAAAAAACCTCTACAGCAACAAACCAGTATCCCAAAAAGGGGCAGCAGCAAGGTCCAGTTTCCATGCTGCTGGGTGGTACCTGCTGCAGAGTCATTTTTACCAGCCAACCAGAAGTTGTTATAACTCCCCCAACCCTAGACCTCAACTACTCCAACAGTGATTTCTGACATAGTTCCCTACCCTAACTTTTCAGAGCCAGTTTTCCTCGTAAAAGCAATAAGTGAAACATTCCCCAATACCATTTAAAGATAATTTCTATTTTGTTTAAATCACCACAGTTGTTGCAAGAAAAATGAGCGGCTAATGGGACAGCAGGAATAATGACCTAGAATAACAAGGTTCAGTTTCTGAATAATTCAGGTACTGCCCGCTGGGCACGGTAGGTGCACAAGCCTGTGAATCCCCAGCACTAGGAGAAGGCTGAGGCCATGAGCGATCGAGAGTTCAAAAGCCAGCTCCTCAGCAAAGAGCAAGGCAGTTAGCAACTCAGTGAGACACTGTCACTAAATAAAATACACAAAAG
>JAKELJ010001245.1:0-10524 GCA_025594165.1 Tamias sibiricus
AAAGTAGTAATATAAATAGTTTACCTTAGTTTCAGGTTAGTACTTTGTTATTACTTTCAAATAAATATAAGCTTAATTCAATACTTAAAACAAACAAATAACAATGAAGACCTTATTTTTTTAAATGAAGTACTAGATGATAGAAATAAACCAATTGTAAAATTTTGTTTTATATTAATTTTGGTATGGTTTAGGTGGAAAAGGTCTTTCTAAAACCACATATTCCCAATTTAGAATGGCATAAACAAAAATAATTATAGACTGATATTATACATATATGTTAAGTTTTGATCTGCCCTAACAATAAAACATTCCTGCAGAGGTGAAAAGCACCATAAGTAAATCAAAAGGGAAAAATTGAAAAAGTGTATTTACCTTGTGCCATAAATTAAGATTTCATCTCTCTAATAGGTAAAGGGCTCTTATACCACTGAAAACAGAATATGTTCAGCCCCAAATCCACATATAACAATTCGGAAGCAACAAGCGGTGAGGTCCCAGGAAAAATAAAATACATGTGCGCTTCTCAAGACTCCACATGCTCAATTCCACCTTATAATAAAGGAAAACACAAGTTAAATCCACCCAGACACCCATTCTCTCACCTAATTAATTAGACCAAAATGTTGAAAGCTTGGCAGCACACTTTTGGCCAGGCCATGAGATCAGCAAAATTCTTTTCATGCATTGTTGGTGAGAATGTAAGGTAGAATAGATGCTGGGAATCCACCACCCTGTGTTACTATAGAATCGACATTTTATTGTTGGGACTATGTCTGCCAAGGATAATGATTTGACCTTGCTTACCACACCTTTAAGGGACCGGGGCTAACCCAAGGGGGGTGGCTATGACGTAGCGTGAGAGGCTGAACCACATTGCTTGCTGAATTGGTTAGTTCTAGGCCTATTTTTTTAAGGTCAATGCTTGTTCAATAAAGCGAGTTCTTCGGACATCCCGTGGCTATTATTACAAGACTCCCTAGATGTGGCACTCGTTATCTGTTCAAACTGGCAGAGGCTAAGGCATCTAGCGATTTCTGTCTTGAAGCTCGCCCCGCCGGGTGAGTTTGCAATCCTTCTCTGCAGGCTGGAGGAAAATTCCCTTTAGGGCCATAAAGGGCAAGCAAATCAGAACCTGGACTCTATTCCATTAACTCGGACCCCGGCAGGTGGGCGCCCAAAAGTGGTTCATGAGGGCTGGGAACAAGGGGAAAAAATTATCGGTTGAGCTTAATAAGGTTAGAGGGACCACCAGCGTCTTCTTTTCGCTGAAGATAATCCCCTTTAATTATTGGTGACAACTTCCTAGCATTCAGGAAATCACCGAGGACCCAGCCCTTGGAGCGTGGCGGCCAGTTTATTGAGAAAGCATGGTCTCCCAATATATCTGTCGGTCATTCGGAGGATATTATGGAAGCTCATTAAAAATGGGCGGCTCCCTGGCTCCAAAAGTCTGATTTTAATTCTTGGGAGATTTGGGACGGAAATAACACAATAATTTTAAGGAGACCAGAAGAAATTCGAGTACGGGAGGTATTCCCGCCTCCGGGAGTTTAATCCAGTTTTATCCGCCCTAAAAACGCGTACTCGCTTTTTACAAGAAAAAACAAACACCTAATTTTTGCCCGGCTCGCGCGAATTTAAAGAAATCTCACTCCAGGGAATTAGAAAACTTACAGCCCCTCCTCTTTAGAGAGAATCTGACAAGGTCCCTGAGAAACAAAGACTCCTCCCAACACACGTGGCTCGAAACTTTCTGAAAAGTGATCCGCTCATTTTCTGAATCAGCTCTTCTTAAGCCTTCGGCGCCGGTACCTTACCAAGAGGCGCCAACCGCCCTCTAATGGGCTTTCACCTGTAATGGCATTTCCAGTTAAATCGAACAAAACGTCCTATAGTCTAAAAATCATCTCAAAAAGGCTAATCAAAAATCTTGGCCAACATTTATTTGAGAAAGGTAGAAAAAGGCCTTCAAAGTAAACTTCCACCTTAAATGGACCAATTTACAAAAATGTTTGTTTGGGAAGAAATTGACCACAAATCACAAGCATGTGCCCTATGGCTAAGTTAAATAAGATAGAATTTATAAAAAGATGGAATATTACCACCAAAGATTTGGGTTCAAACAAACTCACCTGTCTCAGATATTAAACCCTCCCATTTAATGCTCGTACTAAGATATTAACAACAGTTTTAAATAGAAAATAGAAACCTATTTTAAATAAGGACGACAAGGCTATTTTAAAAAAGACTACCCCGAGATGGTCTTGGTCGGCCTCCAGATGGGCTCCCCTGGCCAGATTCTCAAAAGATTTAACCATAAATTATTATTGATATTTAAAGATTGTATTTTGCAATACCGCTTCATCCAGTTGCTTAAGAAAAATTAAATTCTCTGTCCCATCAACCCATTGTCATTTAAGCCAGATGAAAGATATGGAATGGATAGTTCTCCTCAAGGTTATGGCTAATAGCCCCAGCTTTTTGTCAATATTAAGTGTTTTCATGTCTTCTTTTTTTCTTTTTTTATGTCACCTTTAATGAAAAAAATCACAGACTTTACCTTATATGTCTATATGGATGGACATCATTCCCTGGGTGTCTACTAATGTCCAACAACTAAACTCTGCTTACTTAACCCTCCGAGAGCTCTTAGAAAATGGAGGATTACACATATCCAATGATAAACATACAAAAACTATTCCTCCCTTTTAAATATTGGGGATCAATAAATTAGCCTAGACTCTGTTTGTCACTCTCAAAAACCCCAAATTCTCATTCAATAATCGTATTCCTTGACGAGAGTTACAAAAGCTACTTAGGAGAGCTAAAACTGGTTTAGACCTTGGCTTTCATACTCTACTGAGGATTTATTTACCTTCTTTGAGTTGCTAGGGGCAAAATCCCCCCTCTGATGTGATATTTACTAGAAGAGTGGTCCATCTGGCTCAAATATTTACAAAAAGTTCCAAGATGCCCTCAATTCAGCCCAATTGGCTCGATAACTAACCAAAGCAACCCTCTTTATATCTATGGGTTTTCTCAGGTGCTAATGCTCCTTACAGCTGTGCTCACCCTGATGGGAAATCCCTTAGAATGGATACCATTCCCTCTGTTGGGAGAAGCACCTCGAGTGTATTCCCAATTAGATCAATTAGCAGATCTTATAATAAAAGGAAGTGATACATCATTGGAGACAATTATGGAAAAGGTCCCAGATATTTTAACAATTCCTTACCGTTATCATCTCTTTTTTTATTTTGAATGGGATACAGAGAAACAACCCTAGAGGTTCTACTATGCATTAGAAGGATTTTCTAGGAAAAGTTGACTGATCATTACGGGTCAAGCAAATGGACTTCTTCTTGTCCCCAAAACTGGAGATGGACTCCCCCAATCTTGTTTTAACTTCTAGCAAGCCTCTCCCCAAGGCAGTCAAATGTTCTTCACAGATGGAGGAAAAGATGGGTCAACAAGTTGTAATATTTCCACCCATCTTCACGGCAAAAGGGACGCAATACTTTGGAAGCAGTTTACTGGTTCTTGCTCTCATTTTAAAGAAGTATATGCTGTTGCATTAGCCTTGACACATGTCTCAAGAGCCTATGTATCTTTTTCTCAGATTGTTTATATGTAATTAAACCCTATTACCTACGTTTAAATGCCTCCATATATATAGTTAGATCATTATCCTATCAACCCTCTGATGATCCAGGTTCGATCCACTGTTAAAGGGGCGTAATGAAATCCTATGTTCCTCCTAACATTCTTAGGGGACATCAAGGCTTAAGCTGGGCCCCTATATGAGGGAAAATCAGGCCGCTAGACCGTTTGGGCCACCGCCACTAAAGTGTAATAAACTGTTAACAGTTCGTTCCATATCAACAAGACCTTTCTGTTAGCTCAAGGTCCTTCACAAACCTTACTCATTTAAATTTGGAGAGGTCTACATAATAAATTTCCTTTGGTTTCCGATAAAAGATTTAAAAAAGATTTTAATGACATGTAAGTCTTGTTTTGCCCTTCTTACAGGTCCCACCTCTTCCAGGTCCCTGGGGTAATTCCCACGAGGCATTAAGGCCCAACGTTATCTGGCAAAACTGATGTTAACCCATTATGTGCCATTTGGAAAATTAAATTACTATAGTTATGTCCATAGATACTATTCAAATGCTTGTTGGGGCCACGGCACATTCTGGTGGAAAGCTATCTAAAACATGCTGAAAAGTCACTGCTTTTACAATGGCTTTGCTATTCTTGGATTGCCTAAATACAAGTTAAAAACTTGATAATGGACCCTGTTTTATAAGCAAATCATATTAAAAATTCTTTCAAACTTGACATATTTAAACATACAACAGGATTTCATATAACCCATAAGGACAAGCCATTATAGAAAGGGACATAATAAAACCTTAATAGGGACCATTTAATAAACAAATTGGGGGAAGCAAACCCCCAATGACAGTTGAAAACAGCTATGCTTGCTTTAAATATTTTAAATTTTTCCAAACAGCAGCCTCTTTCTGCGTTGCAAGGACACTGGGTCTAACCAAAAAGCATTATTTAAAAGTTGAGGTCCGATGGAACGACCCATTAACTGGAGTCTGGAGAGGTCCTGATTCCATTAATTAGTGCCTGGCAGTGGTTTTGGATTGGTTTTTGTGTCTTCACCAAATGGGGGAGCAAAACCCTATTATGGGTGCCTGCCAAGAGATCTCTAATATTGCCAATTCCGACCAAAAAGACTACCCAGGAGACACAATAGCTCTTGAGGGTGTGATCCTTTCTTTTTCCACAGAAATGAAAAAAAACTTGTGACAAAGCTCTCTGTCGTGCTTATGTGATTAAACTAATCTCATGTCACATTCCGTTTCAAAAGTCATCAAAGACGGCTATCCGGGACTCCTTATTTGTCAACATCTCAAACCCCTCAGACAATATGAGAGAAGAAGGACTGTGCCATTCCTGTGACAATTTTTTGGACTTTATGCTAGATGACTTCCTTTGCCTCTGAGAGAAGAGCGCCTTATATCTTCCTAGGTCTATTATTTAGACTTTGTTGCTGGACGGCTTCCTTTGGACTCTAAGAGAAGTGTCCCATTCCTGTGACCAAGGTCATCTGGGACTTTATGCCAAAAGGCTGCATTTAAACCTTGAACTAAATAGAAGGACTTTCTCCTTTTTGGTTGAAATCCTTGTTTTAACATGGGGTCGGACTTTCCTCTTTTAGGGGTGATGAAATCCTTGCATAAATGGGTTATAGACCTTTCTTCTTTTGGTGAAATTCTTTGTTAAATGGGTGGTACTTTCTCTTTTTGGTGAAATCCCGTAATTGTTCCTTGTCTTTGTGTGCACCTTTAGCCCTTTTGAGAACTGGACCAGAAGATTACAGCTGTGGTGGTCTTACTGTTCACGCTGAGCTATTGCCCTATATGCTTGGCCACGGGTCTTAACAAAGGATGCAGAGGTTTATATGCCATCCAAGTCAAGGCCTTCCCAAAGGTTGGACTGTCATGTACCGTGTGGTGCTCCCCTTGGCCACCTGCTGGGCTCCTAGACACGTCCACCTAAAGTGTCTAGCGTGATAGCCAATAAAACCAGGTAAGATTTTTTCCCAAAGGAGAAAAGTCGACCTAGACGGGCACACTCTCTATGAGTTGGAAACCCTACAAGATGGGACATCCCATTTAAAAACAGTATATGAGAGAGACAAATTTTTTAAATTAAACAAATAAAAGGGGAATTGTTGGGTCTATGTCTGCCATAGGTCGATAACGATTTGACTGCTTACCACACCTTTATGGACCGGGGGCTAACACAAGGGGTTGTGGCTTATGGTCGTAGGCGTGAGTGAGGTGAACCCACCTTGCTTGCTGATTGAGTTAGTTCTAGGGCCTATTTATGTCAATGCTTGTTCAATAAAGCGTGTTCTTAGGAAACATCCCGTGCTTTATTCAAGACTCCCTAGATGTGGCGTGTTATCTGTGCAAAACAGGCAGAGGTTAAGGCATCTAGCGATTTCTGTCTTAAGCTCGCCCCGCCGGGTGAGTTGCAAATCCTTCTTGCAGGCAGGGAGGAATTTCCTTTCGTGACCCATAATGGGAAGCATAACTCAGAACCTGGCTCTAAGTCATAACAACTCGGACCCCGGCCATTTATCAAAGTTAAAAAATGCATCAGTTATTTTGGCATCAATTACGGATAGAGTTTTTTAATTGTTTTTTTATCAAAATTACAAATGCATTAGTATTTTGAGCCAATACTGATGGAATTTTTCATACAGATATGACTTTGAATGTATGGAAATACTTTCCCTTAAAAAATATTTCATTGTAACATTATTTATGATTAGGCAAAACTAGGGAAAACAAACCAAGTATTCTTCCAAATGAAAGCCTATTTAAATTAAAAAAATGGTACTTTGCAAAAATGGGATTCTAGGCAGGTTTACATAAGAATTAATGAGGAGTTTCTCGGTGTACAAATGTGTGTCACTGATCTCTAGTTAATTTGAAAAAAGCAAAGTATAGATCAAATGTATGCATAGTATGCTACTCTTTTATAAAAGTGACTGTATATTGGAAGGGTACAGAAAAAATATAACAAAGGGGTTGCTTCTTCTGTACTATAAAGTGTGAATTGTGAGGGAAACACAAAGCAGCATTATTCCTAATTTTATTTGTTTTAATTTTGATATGTGGGTTTTATTTGAAAGATCTGCTTATTTATAGTGAAATCAAGGTTCTATGACAAAAGATGACCTTGTAGCTGATGAGATTTATGTGCCACAGTGCTTTTCCATTTGCTTTTCTATTTTAGATGCGAGGTGGAACATTTTATCATATATTATTATCATCTGTTCTTTGATTTACTATAGCCATAGTTCGTTATAATGCTAGCTTTTACCTAACATAAGTAAAGAAGAATTGATTCAGGAATATGGATAACAATACCAAACAATTACAAGAAGACCCTTTGTTTACGTGTGAGCTATTTAATTTTTATCAAATTATTTGGGTCTTTTATTCTCTTAACTTCTTTTTAAAAAGTTTTTTTTTGGATTGCATTCTTATCCTATAAGGTTGGCAAATAAGTTTTATACATACTGAAAAATGTTTTTTTTTATGAATAATATGGAAAGATAGGACTATTGAGAGAAGTGCTGGTTTGTGTCTAACGACTGTTATCTCATCTCTGTACTAATCAGGCTTTGATGTTCCGGTTATAGTGGGCATTCTTGATAGAGAAGTCATGATATAAACAAGATATAGCAGTCTATGACGTGTGTAAGGCAAAAGATCTGCACATTCTGACGGGTGTGAGATGAAATCTTAGAGTAGTTTTTATTTTGCATTTCTCTAATTACTAGCGGATGTTGAATATTTTTCACATATCTTGCTTATCAAAATGTATATCTTCTTCTGAGAAGTGTATGTTCAGCTCCTATAGCCCATTTATTGATTGGGTTTATTTGTTTTTTTTTTGGTGTTATGTTTTGAGTTCATTATATACTCCTGGAGATTAGTGCGTCTATCTGATGTGCATGTGATAAAAATTTATTCCCTAAATGTAGCTCTCTGTCCACCACATTGATGTTTTCTTTCCTGAGAAGAAGCTTTTTAGTTTGAATCCATCCAATTTTGTTAATTCTTGATTTTAATTACTTGCACTTTAGAGTCTTTGTAAGGAAGACCAGGGCTAATACGATGTGATGAAGATTTGGGCCTACTTTTCCTCTATTAGGCGTAGGGTCTCTGTGCTAATTCCTAGGTCATTGATCCACTTTGAGTTGAGTTTTAAGCACAGAGATCAGCTAGAAGCATAAAAGGAGGGGAAATATTCACATCATCAGTAAAGTACATAAAATAGCTGGATCATACATTAAAGAAACCTATGCAAGAAGAAAAACAAAATATGAAATATTACTGTGATAATATTCCTGTGAAGAAAAGTAGATAATTAAAAAATGTAAGATCCTTCCAAATGGGACTTTAAAACATTTTGTGTAAACCCCATGAAAATTCCAGGATATTCTTGGGTACATGTCAAAAGAATAAAGTTTTTCTCTGGAAGAATAACAATTAAAAATATACTGAAAAAAAAACATTAATAATCTAAGATGCATTGATAGGTAGGTTACAAAGTGGGCAGATAGGAATAAAGCAAACATAGGTAACATGTGTCGAGAATTCCAATGATGCTAGTAAGATATTTAGTGTTCAAATATTTTCAGTTTTTTAAAAAATTACTTTATTGTATTTAGTTTTCTATGTGGTGCTGAGGATCAAACCAGTTCCTCACACATGCTAGATGAGCACTATACCACTGAGCAAACAACCCCCAGCCTCTCAGTTGTTTTGGTGTTCGAAAATTCCAAAATAAAATAGGGCCAAAAATATGCCACCATCCCTATTTTTATTACATTGAGTTCAAATGCTCTGCCTAGCTTTATAGTGGGATATATCATTGCTGGATCTGTACAACCTTATTTTCCACCGTTTCGCCTACCCAAGTTTTTGGCTGTAACCAAGCTAATTTCTTTACTGTCCTTCACTCCTGTAGATCATTATCCCTTTTAGCTCCTTTCCCCTGCTCTTAAGCTGTTCTTGTGTCCCTGCTTGTCCCCTTCCAACTTTGCCAGGCTTCCATCAGGTCCTGCTGGAGCACAGACCTCAGTCTGGCCCTTACTGACCAGCACTACACCTAGGATTTAACAGAAACTCTATTCTGCCCCACATGTGCACCCTGTATTCTTGGCCCTCTTAATCCAGTCTTATGTATTGTGAACTCCTTCTCACACTTCCTTGTGTTAATCTGCATCTAGCAAAGTTACTCAGTAGGACATGATTATTGATTTCTGGTTGTGCTGATGGATTATTAATAGCCATAGTTATGAGTTCAATCATTGAATGAACAATGAGGTTCCTTCCCTGCCATAAGCTGTGGTTAACTGGCTACTGTAGTATGTTATCTGGTCCAAGGGCAGATATTCCCCATGGATGGAAAACAAAAATAAAAACAAAACAAACATATTTTTTTTCATTCTCTGCTCTTTCTCTATTGGAATATTTTTTTTTCTACATAGTTTGTCTACTGAATAGTCTAGCCTTCCAGTTATTATATACTATAAAGAAATAAAGAAACCAATAAGATGCTAAATTTCACAAAGGAACTTTGTAAGTTTCAAAGTTGTGAACAGATCACCCACTTGTATCCCAAAAGATATGCATTCCTGTGGCCACTGTTGAAATGAAAGGGTAAGAACGTTGTATAGTTTTTCCTCCTCTTGCGATATAACAAATTATCACAATTTAAGTGACTTCAACAGCATCAAATTTATATACTTACAGTTATGGAGATTGAACATCTAAATAGTCTTTCAGCCTAAAAACAAGCTGTTAGAAGGCACTTCCTTTGATTCTCCTAGTCCCTGAATTGGATACCCACTTGGTATATTCTGGAACAACAGGAAGTCAATTGTGGCTTGGACAGAGCCAGAGCAACATGGGAGACCTCAGAGAGCTAAGAACAAGGCAGAGTATAGCAGTAGCCCTGTTTGGGATTGACTTGATAGCATTGACTATGAGCCGTGGAGATTTGGCCATTGATTGTCCGCCACACCGTATCTCACGGGATTTTGTTTGCGGGATCTCGAGTGACTTGTGCCGAAAGTGATGATCGGGTCAGCGCCCTTTTTAGGGTGTGTTTTAGGCGTGTGTTAGTTGTTGTTTAGAACCAAGATAAAAGTTATCAGAATAAAAACCTGTTTGATCTCCAGTTTGCTTCTCTGAGTTTATTTCCCGCGGCTACTCCGATGCTCCAAGGCGCTTCAGTCGGCAACAGGTAGGCGGCCAGTACGGGAACTTCGGGAGCGGATTAGCGTAAAGAAACTGAAAGGTCTCTAAAGATGGGTATGAATATAACTGAATCCCCAGTGATAGAGGCTATGCAAAGACTCCTTGATATACCTGACCTCTGTTCTCAGTGAGAGTATTAGACAAAAGTGGAAAGTGATCAAAAAAGTGTATATTCCACAGGGCCAACTGAGACCAGTAAAGAGAGTATTAGAAGAGACCCAAAAATGACAAAAATCCAAGCTATTAAAGCTATTCGGGAGTTAATTGCGAAAGCTGAAGGATACTTGCTCTCACTGGAAACCTGGGCCCTCAGGATAATGCTGTACAGTAAATTAACAGTGTGAGGATCTAGAAAAAGTGATCCGAGAAAATGAGAAAAGAAATTAAAAAAGACCGAGAAAAATGTCCGTCAGGCAGAGGAGTCACTTTGTGTCCTCTACTCCCCCCCATGGTAAGAATCCATTACAGAAAAATATGAAGGGTATTACTAGGCATATGCAAACCCTAGAAACAGAAATAAAAAGTCTTTTTCTGATCGCTTATTGCGCTTCTCGAGGACAACTCACAGATACAATGGAACCGCCAGCAATTTGAAAAGAAAAATGACATAGTGACCATCAGTCAGTAGATTTCAAAACAATAAAAACATCTCAAAGAGCAGTAA
>JAKELJ010001246.1:0-10516 GCA_025594165.1 Tamias sibiricus
TCAGCCATTTTCAAAGATCTAGCATTAACCATTTGAGGAATTAAACTAAGCATGGCGTTTTCCGTGAAATTCGGCCTAATTCAGGGTAAACAATCAATAGGCTCTAAAAAAAAAAACTTGTGATGGTGGTATTGACCAAATTTGGGGGAGCCATGAGGGGCACAAGACGAGAATCCATTTTGTCAGAGTTTCATAGAAATACACAAAGAAACCTAGTATCCAGAAGCTATGAAACATTGAATTTATTTCCAGGTTTGGTCTCAATCGCTTTTCTGTAAGTTTGAAACGTCCTTTTGCTACCTAGCGATTCCAGCTTTTGAATTACTTGAACCAGGAAGGTAGGCACAGTGTGTGCTCTTGGTGAACTAAAGTGTTTGATTCTGCAATTTTTAAAAAAGTTAATAGCATTAACCAGTTATAAGAATTAAACTCACTAGGCGGTTTTCAGGTGCATTTCTGCCTAATCAAGGTTAAACAATCCCAAGACACTGTAAAAACAAAACACTCCTTGATGGTGGGGATGGACCTAACTTGGGGGGAGTCTTGAGGGGCACATGAGAGAATCAATTTTTTTCAGAGTTTCATTTGAAATACACAAAGAAACCTAGTGCCCAGAAGCTAAGAAACATGGAATTATTTTCAGTTCGCTTAAACAACGCTTTTCTGTGAGTTTTGAAAACTTCTTTTGCTACCTAGTGATTCCTGCTTTGAGAATACTTGAACCAGCGACAGAAGCACAGTGTGCTCTGTGTGATCTGAAAGTGCTTTTCTGCATTTTCAAGGTTCTAGCGATTAACCATTGAAGAAATTAAACTACTACAGGCGTTTTCAGTGAATTTCGCCTAATCAGGGAAAAACATCCAATAGGCTCTAAAAAAAAAACCGTGATAGTGGATTGTAAACAAATTTGGGGTACCATGAGGGGCACAAGAAAGAATACATTTTTGTCAGAGGTTTCATTGAAGTACAACAAAGAAAACCTAGTATTTCTACCCACAAGCTCAGAAACATGGAATTATTTTCCAGTTGGGCTATAAAACGGCTTTTCTGTGAGTTTGAAACTTCTTTTGCTGACCTAGTGTTTCAGCTTTGAGAATACTTGAACCAGGAGAAGAAGCCACAGTGTGCTTCTTGTGAAACTAAAGTGTTGTTCTCATTTTTACAGTTCTAAGAATTATAAACGCATCTAAAGAATTAAACTCCACAGGTGTTTTCAAGGCCATTTTCACCTAAATCAGCGTAAACATCCAATAGACTGTAATCAAAACACCCTTGATGGTGGGATGGACCAAAACATGGGGAGCCCTTGAGAGGGCACATGAGAAGAATTCATTTTATTCAGAGTTTCATTGAAATACACAAAGAAACCTAGTTGCCCAGAAGCTAGGAAACATGGAATTATTTCCTGTTCTCTCAAACGCTTTTCAGAGTGAGATTGAAACTCTTTTTGTTTACCTAGTGATTCAGCTTTAGAAGATACTTGAACCAGGAAAGAAGCACAGTGTGCTCTTGTGATCTGAAGTGCTTTTCTGCATTTTCAAAGTTCTAGCATTAACCATTGAGGAATTAAACTAACTGATGTTTTCAGTGAAATTTGCTAATCAGGGTAAACATCCAATAGGCTCTAAACAAAAAAACACGTGATTTTTGGATTGATCCAATTTGGGGAGCCATGAGGGGCACAAGAGAGAATCATTTTGTCAGAGTTTTCATTGAATACACAAAGAAACCAAGTACCCACAAGCTAAGAAACATGGAATTAATTTCCAGTTGGCTAAAACGCTTTTCTGTGAGTTTGAAGCTCTTTTGCTACCTAAGGTGATTCAGCTTGAGATACTTGAACCAGGAGAGAATCACAGTGTGCTCTTGTGAACTAAAGTGTTGTTCTGCATTTTTTAAAGTTCTAGCATTAACCATTTAAGAATTAAACTCACAGGGCGTTTCAACAGGCATTTCGCCTAATCATGGTAAACATCCAATAGACTGTAAACAAAACACCCTTGTAGGTGGGGATGACCAAACTTGGGGAGCCCCCCTTGAGGGGCACATGAGAGAATCATTTCTTCAGAGTTTCATTGAAATTACACAAAGAAACTAGTGCCCAGAAGCTAAGAAACATGGAATGATTCTAGTTCGCTAAAAAACGCTTTTTGTGAGTTTGAAACTCTTTTGTTACCTAGTGAATTCAGCTTTGAGATACTTGAACCAGGGAAAGAAGCACAGTGTGCTCTTGTGATATGAAGTGCTTTTCTGCATTTTCAAAGTTCTAGCTTTAACCATTGAGGAATTAAACTACAGGCAATTTCAGTGAAATTCGCCTAATCAAGGTAAACATCCAATAGGCTCTAAAACAAAAAAAACTCCCGTGATGGTGGATTGAACCAAATTTGGGGAGCCATGAGGGGCACAAGAGAGAATCATTTGTCAGAGTTTCATTGAAATACACAAAGAAACCTAGTACCCACAAGCTAAGAAACATGGAATTATTTCCAGTTGGCTAAAACGCTTTTCTGTGAGTTTGAAAACTCTTTTTGCTAACCTAATGATTCAGCTTTGAGATACTTGAACCAGAGAGAGAATCACAGTGTGCTCTTGTGAACTAAAGTGTTGTTCTCCGTTTTTTAAAAGTTCTACTAGCATTAACCATTTAAGAATTAAACTCACAGCATTTTCAGGCATTTTCGCCTAATCAGGGGTAAACATCCAATAGACTGTAAACAAAAACACCCTTGATGGTGGGATGACCAAACTTGGGGAACCTTGAGGGGCCACATGAGGGAATCATTTCTTCAGATTTCATTGAAATACACAAAGAAACCTAGTGCCCCAGAAGACTATGAAACTTGGAATTATTTTTTCAGTTCGCTAAAACGCTTTTTCTGTGAGTTTTGAAACTCTTTTGTTACCTAGTGGATTCAGCTTTGAGATACTTGAAACCAGGAAAGAAGCCAGTGTGCTCTTGTGATCTGAAGTGCTTTTCTGCATTTGCAAAGTTCTAGCTTTAACCATTGAGGAATTAAGACTACAGGCATTTTTCAGTGAAATTCGCCTAATCAGGGTAAACATCCAATAGGCTCTAAACAAAAAACCCGTGATAGTGGATTGACCAAATTTTGGGAGCCATGAGGGGCACAAGAGAGAATCATTTTGTTACAGTTTCATTGAAATACACAAAGAAACCTAGTACCACAAGCTAAGAAACATGCAGTATTTCAAGTTGGCTAAAACGCTTTTTCTGTGAGTTTAAAACTCTTTTGCTAACTAGTGAATTCAAGCTTTGAGATACTTGAACCAGGACAGAAGCACAGTAGCTTTGTGAACTAAAAGTGTTTGTTCTGTGTGTTTTTAAATTCTAGCATTATTAACCATTCTTAAGAATTAAACACACGGGGCTTTTCAGGCATTTTCGCCTAATCAGGGTAAACATCCAATAGACTGTGAACAAAACACCCTTGATGGTGGGATGACCAAACTTGGGGAGCCATGAGGGGCACAAGAGAGAGAATCATTTTGTCAGAGTTTTCTGAAGTGCTTTGACTGCATTTTCAAAGTTCTAGCATAAACCATTGAGGAATTAAACTAACAGGCCGAATTCGTTTTCAGTGAAATTCCGCCTAATCAGAGGTTAAACAACCAAAAGGCTCTAAACCATAAAAACCCGTGATGGTGGGATGACCAAATTGGGGGAGCCCATGAGTGGCACAAGAGAAAATCCATTTTTGTCAGAGATTTTCATTGAAATACAACACAAAAGAAATCCTAGTTTTCCCAGAAGCTAAGAAACAAGGAATTATTTTCCAGTTGGCTAAAATCGCTTTTTTTTTGTGATTTTGAAACTTCTTTTGCTACCCTAGTGATTCAGCTTTGAGATACCTTGAACCCAGGACAGGAGCACCACAGTGTGCTCTTGTGAACTAAAGTGTTGTTCTGCATTTTTTCAAGTTCTAGCATTAAACCAATATAAGGAATTAAAACTCACAGAGCCGAAGGCGTTTTTTCAGGCATTTCATGCCTAATCAGGGTAAACATCATCCAACAAACTGTAAACAAAACACCCCTTGATGGTGGGATGAAACCATAACTTGGGGAGCCATGCAGGGGCAACAAGAGAGAGATTATTTTGTGCCAGAGTTTTCATTGAATATACACAAAGAAAAAACCTGGTGCCGCATGAAGCTAAAGAAACATGGAATTAATTTTCCATTTGGCCTAAAACGCATTTTCTGTGAGTTTTGGAAACTCTTTTACTTCACCTAGAGATTCAGCTTTGGAGATACTTGAACCAGGAAAGATGCACAGTGTGCCTCTTGGGAACTTAAATGTTGTTCTGTGTTTTTTTAAAGTTCTAGCATAAAACCATTTAAGAATTAATCGACACAGGCCGTTTTCGAGGCATCTTTCGCCTAATCAGGGTAAATATCCAATAGGCTCCTAAACAAAAAACACGTGATGGTGGTATGACCAAACTTTGGCCAAGCCCTTTGAGGGGCACATTAGAGAATCATTTCTTCAGAGTTTTTCATTGAAATACACAAAAGAAACCTAGTGCCCAGAAGCTTAAGGAAACATGAATTATTTCCAGTTCGCTAAAAAACGCTTTTCTGTGAGTTTGAAAACACTTTTGGCTACCTAGTGATTCTGCCTTTGAGATAACTTGAACCAGGACAGAAGAGCACAGTGTGCTTTCTTTTTGATCTAGAAGTGCTTTCTTTCTGCATTTTTCAAGTTCTAGAGCATTAAACCAATTGAAGAATTAAACTAAAGAGGCGTTTTCAGTGAATTTTCGCCTAATCAGGTAAAACATCCAATAGACGGTAAACAAAACTGACACCCTTGATGGTGGGAATGATCAAACTTGGGGAGCCTGGAGGGAAACATGACGAGAAATCATTTTTTTTCAGATTTAAGAAATTCATAGAAATACACAAAGAAACCTAGTACCCACTAGCTAAGAAACAAGGAATTTATTTCCAGTGGCTAAAAGGGCTTTTCTGTTTTGAAGTTTTGAAAATCTTTTGCTACCTAGTGATTCAGGCTTTGAGATACTTGAACCAGGACAGGAGCAGTTTTTTTCGCTGGGGGTTTGATGTGCTCTTTGTGATCTGAAGCTTTTGCTTTTTGCTGCATTTTCAAAGTTTCTAGCATTAAACCATTGAGGAATTAAACTACAGTCAATTTTTCATTTTCAGTGAAATTCGCCTAATTATGTGGGGTAAACAGTCCAATAGGCATTCCCTCTAAAACAAAACACCCGTGATGGTGGATTTGACCAAATTTGGGGGAGGGGAGCCATGAGGGGCTTCTATAAAGAGAGAATCATTTTGTCAGAGTTTCATTGAAATACACATAGAAAACCTAGTACGTACCTCACAAGCTAAGAAACATGGAATTATTTCCAGTTGGCTAAAACGCTTTTGTTGTGTGAGTTTGAAACTCTTTTGCTACCTAGAGATTCAGCTTTGCGATACTTGAACCAAACCGAGAGATGAAGGAGGGAGAACCAAAGTGTGCTCTTGTGAACTAAAGTGTTGTTTTTCCTTTTTAAAAGTTCTAGCATTATTAACCATTTTAAGAATTAAAAAACTCACAGGCGTTTTCAGGCATTTTCGCCTAATCAGGTAAAATATACCAATAGACTGTAAACAAAACACCCTTGATGGTGGGATGACCAAACTTGGGGAGTCTTGAGGGGCACATGAGAGAATCATTTTTTCAGAGTTCACATTGAAAACACACAAAGAAACCTAGTGCCCAGAAGCTAAGAAACATGGAATTATTTCCAGTCTTTCACCTCGCTAAAAACGCTTTTCTGTGAGTTTAAAACTATTTTGTTACCTAGTGATTTCAGCTTTGAGATACTTGAACCAGGGAAAGAAAGCACAGTGTGCTCGTTGTGATCTGAAGTGCTTTTTCTCCCTGCATTTTCAAAGTTCTAGCATTAACCATTGAGGAATTAAAATAACAGGCATTTTCAGTGAATTATTCGCCTAATCAGGGGGTAAACATCCAATAGGCTCTAAACAAAAAACCCGTGATGGTGGGGGATGACCCAAATGGGGGGGGAGCAATGAGGGCACAAGAGAGAATCATTTTTGTCAGAGTTTCATTGAAATACACAAAGAAATCTAGTACCCAGAAGCTAAGAAACATGGAATTATTTCCAGTTGGCTAAAACACTTTTGTGTGATTTTGAAACTTCTTTTGCTACCTAGTGATTCAGCTTTGAGATACTTGAGGACCAGGACAGGAGCACAGTGTGGTCTTGTGAACTAAAGTGTTGTTTTTCCTTTTTAAAAGTTCTAGCGATTAACCATTTATTATTTTTTAAGAAATTAAACTCACAGGCATTTTCAGGCCATTTCTTCCGCCTAATCAGGTAAACTGTGTAAAAAATCCACACAGACTGTAAACAAAACACCCTTGCATGGAGGATGACCATAACTTGGGGAGCCATGAGCGGGCACAAGAGAGAATTATTTTGTCAGAGTTTCATTGAATACACAAAGAAGAAACCTGGTGCCCAGAAGCTACAGTAAGAAACATGGAATTATTATTTCCAGTTGGCTAAAACGCTTTTCTGTGAGTTTGAAACTCTTTTGCTACCTAGTGATTCACCTTTGAGATACGTGAACCAGGAAAGAAGCACAGTGTGCTCTTGGGAACTAAAAGTGTTGTTCTGCGTTTTTAAAGTTCTAGCATAATAACCATTTAAGAATTAATCTCACAGGCGTTTTTCAGGCATTTTCGCCTAATCAAGGGTAAAACATCCAATATGGCTCTAAACAAAAAACACGTGGGATGGTGGGTATGACTCATAACTTGGGCAGCCTTTAAGGGGCACATTCAACATTAGAGAAGTCATTTTCTTCCAGATTTTCATTAGAAATCACTACAAAGAAACCTAGTACCACCCACAAGCTAAGAAACAATGGAAATTATGTTCCAGTTGGCAAAAAAAAAACGCTTTTCTACGTGAGTTTGGAAACTCTTTTGCTACCTAGTGATTCAGACTTTTGAGATACTTGAACCAGGAGAGAAGCAGCAGTGTGCCTCTTGTGAACTAAAGTGTTTTGTTCTCATTTTTTTTAAAGTTCTTAGAATTAACCAATTTAGAATTTAAACTCACAGGTGTTTACCAGGCAATTTTCACCTAAATATCCAGCCGGCCTGCGTGGGTAAACAGTGCCAAATTTAGACTGTAATCAAAAACCACCCTTTGATGTGTGGGATTGACCATAACATGGGGAAGTCCTTAGAACGGGACATCTGAGAGAGAGAGAATCATTTTTTCAGAGTTTCATTGAAATTTAACACAGAAGACTAGTAGTTCGCCCTAGTGCCCTAGGAAGAGCTAGGGAGGAAACATTGGAATTATTTCCAGTTCTCTGCAAAGAACGCTATTTTCTGTGAGATTTGAAACTCTTTTGTTAACCCTAGTGATTACAGCTTTGAGATACTTCGAACCAGGAAAAAAAAGAAGCACAGTGGTGCTCTGTGTGATCTGAAGTGCTTTTCTGCATTTTCAAAGTTCTTAGCATTAACTCATTGGAGGAATTAAAAACTAACTGGCGTTTTCAGTGGAAAATTTGCCTAATCAGGGTAAACATCCAATAGGACTCCTAAACAAAAAACAACGGTGATTTTAGGATTGACCAAAATTTGGGTGAGGCCATGAGGGGCACAAGAGAGAAAATATAAAAATCTGTTTGTCAGAGTTTTCATTGGAAATACATCAAGAGAACCAAGTTAACCCACAAGCTAAGAAACATGGAAATTATTTCCAGTTGTGTCTAAAACGCTTTTCTGGTGAGTTTGAAGCTCTTTTGCTACCCTAGTGAATTCAGCTTTTGAGCATACTTTGAACCAGGAGGAGAATCACAGTGTGCTCTCTGTTGAACTAAAGTGTTGTTTCTGCCATTTTTAAAGTTCTAGCATTAACCATTTAAGAATTAAAACTCACAGGCGTTTTTTCAGGCATTTTCGCCTAATCATGGTAAATCATCCAATAGACTGTTACAACAAAACACCCTTGATGGTGGGATTGGACCAACACTTGGGAGCCTTGAGGGGCCACATGAGGGAGTAATCATTTCTTCAGAGTTTCATTGAATTACACAAAGAAACCTAGTTGCCCATAGAAGCCTAAAGAAACATGGAATGGGGGGGGGGTGATTTCCAAGTTCGCATAAAACGCTTTTTGTGAGTTTGAAAACTCTTTTGTTACCTAGTGATTTCAGCGATTGAGATACTTGGAACCAGGAAAAGAAGCACAGTGTGCTCTTGTGATATGAAGTGCTTTTCTGCATTTTCAATTGTTCAAGCTTTAACCATTGAGGAATTAAAAACTACAGGCCAATTTCAGTGTTGAAATTCGCACTAATCAGGGTAAAACATTCCAATAGGCTCTAAACAAAAAACCCGTGATGGTGGATTGTACCAAATTTGGGGAGCCATGAGGGGCCACAAGAGAGAATTCATTTTGTCAGAGTTTTCATTGAAATACACAAAGAAACCTAGTATACCCACAAGCTAAGAAACATGGAATTATTTCCAGTTTGGCCTAAATAAACGCTTTTTTCTGTGAGTTTGAAACTCATTTGCTACCTATATGATTCCAGGCTTCTGAGATACTTGAACCAGGACGAGAAATCACAGTGTGCTCTTGTGTAACTAAAGTGGTTGTTCTCCCGTTTTTACAAGTTATTAGCATTAACCCCCATTTAAGAATTAAACTCACAGGGCATTTTTCAGGCATTTTCCGTCGCTAATCAGGGTAAACATCCCAATAGAACAGTATAACAAAAAACACCCTTGATGGTGGGCCTGACCATAAACTTGGGAGAACCTTGGAGCGTGGCATTGAGGGAATCATCTTCGTCAGAGTATCATTGAAAAACACAACGAAACCAGTGCCCAGAATCATAAGAAACTTGGAAATTATATTCAGTTCGCTAAAACGCTTTTCTTTCTGTGAGTTTGGAAACTCTTTTGTTACTAGCTGAATCCTGCTTTGAGATACTGATGGAACCAGGAAAGAAGCGACAGTGTGCTCTTGTGATCTGAAGTGCTTTTTTCTGCATTTGCAAAGTTCTAGCTTTAACCATTGAGGAATTAAACTACAGGCATTTTCAGTTGAAATTCGCCTAATCCAGGGTAAACATCCAATAGGCTCTAAACAAAAAACCCGTGATAGGTGGATTGACCAAATTTGGGAGCCCATGAGGGGCACAAGAGAGAATCATTTTGTTACAGTTTCATTGAAATACACAAAGAAACATAGTACCACAAGCTAAGAAACATGGCAGTATTTCAAGTTGGCTAAAACGCTTTTCTGTGAGTTTAAAACTCTTTGCTTACACTAGTGATTCAGCTTTGAGATACTTGAACCAGGACAGAATGCCACAGTATGCTCTTGTGAACTAAAGATGTTGTTCTGTGTTTTTAAAATTCTAGCATTAACCATTTAAGAATTAAACACACAGGCTTTTTCAGGCATTTTCGCCTAATCAGGGTAAACATCCAATAGACTGTGAAACCAAAACACCCTTGAGGGTGGGATGACCAACTAGGGGAGCCCATGAGGTGCACAAGAAGAGAATCAATTTGTCAGAGTTTCTGAAGTGCATTTCTGCAATTTTCAAAGTTCTAGGCATAAACCATTGAGGAATTAAACTAACAGGCGATTTCAGTGAAATTCGCCTAATCAGGGTAAACATCCAAAAGGCTTCAAACAAAAAACCCGTGATGAGGTGGGATGACCAAATTGGGGGAGCCATGAGTTGGGCACAAGAGAAAATCATTTTGTCAGAGTTTCATTTGAAATACACAAAGAAATCTAGTTCCCAGAAGCTAAGAAAACAAGGAATTATTTCCAGTTTGGCTATAAAACGCTTTTTTGTGATTTTGAAACTCTTTTGCTACCTAGGTGATTCCAGCTTTGAGATACTTGAACCAGGGACAGGAGCACAGTGTGCTCTTGTGACTACTAAGTGTTGTTCTGCAATTTTTCAAGTTCTAGCATTAACCATTTAAGAATTAAACTCACAGGCGTTTTCAGCATTTCTGCCTAATCAGGGTAAACATCCAACAAACTGTAAAACAAAAAACACCCTTGATGGTGGGATGAACCAAACTTTGGGAGCCATGAGGGGGGGGGCACAAGAGAGAATTATTTTGTCAGAGTTTTCATTGATATACACAAAGAAACCTGGTGCCCCAGAAGCTAAGAAACATGGAATTATTTCCAGTTGGCTAAAAAACGCTTTTCTGTGAGTTTGAAACTCTTTTACTACCTAGAGATTCAGCTTTGAGATACTTGAACCAGGAAAGAAGAACACAGTGTGCTCTTGGGAACTAAATGTTGTTCTGTGTTTTAAAGTTCTAGCATTAACCATTTAGAATTAATCTCACAGGCGTTTTCAGCATTTTTCGCCTAATCATGGTAAATATCCAATAGGCTCTAAACAAAAAACACGTGATGGTGGTATGACCAAACTTTGGCAGCCTTGAGGGGACA
>JAKELJ010001247.1:0-10506 GCA_025594165.1 Tamias sibiricus
TAGAGACTCTTGAAATATGCATCAAAACTGATGACCCAAGAAGATTGGGAAAAGCTTTCAAGGCAGCCTGCATAGAGCACCTGCATTCAAAGGTGCAAATAAGTAAGTATTCCCTGATGTCTTGGAGAAGGGAATAAAGGTCACAATAGTGACAACTTTTTATGCAATTGACAGAAGGCTAGATGATGCATATAAAGTAAGAGTTCTGAAAGGTGTGTTTAATTAACTGCAATACTGTGAAAATTTTGGAAAACTGACCCAAAGGCATACCCATGCATCCAGAGTATACGAGTGTTTTGTTTTCTGTGGGTCTGGGGTATAAGAAATATTGCTCTATAAAAAAAAAAAATCCCCCAATTAAATAAAAGTTCCTTCCCTGGCATTCTTTGAATCTTCAGTGATTTTCACACCCCTGTGAGTAGTGATCACCAAAGAATAAGGATTTGGCTGATTTTTTTTTTTTTTTTTTCATCATGGATTCCAGGATAGTGACAACTTCAACTGCCATTAAGAGATGTTAAGAATACCAAAGTTGAAATTGCCCATCAATCTGAAGACACATTTCAAGAGCTATCCTGGTAGTCCCAAACACTAAAGATCTTAATACCATTTGAGTTGAATTGCTCGTATTTCATATGCTTTTGAGATATTGGCCAGAAGTTAAGAGTCTCAGAAAAGTATGAAATGGAATGAAGTTGTCTGTTCGGAAACAAAAACCATTGAGGGAGGCACTGATTGTAGACATTAGAATAAGACTTGTGATGATAGAATAACAAGTGGTTAAAGTACTAAGAATGTGTGCATGTCAGTGGGAATTGTTTTCCCTGGTGGCTTTTAAATTTATTTATCTTCTTCACTCTACTATTTTTACATTTCAATGCATAAGCAAAGTAGTGGTTTAATGAACATGGATGTTAAAATCCAACATGTGGATAAAATGCTCAATCCACAAAATTAAAATTCACTAGAAATCTTATTCAAATGATTCTGATACATTGAAACATTAGCTCATGAAAAGATAATAGGAGGTTTATAGAAAAAACATAAAATGTGTTCTAACACCTGTGTAACTAAACCTATGCAGCAAAATATCTATCAGAGTCTTTCTGAAATCCTCATATAATTTTGTATATTTTAGAACAATTTATTTTTAAACATTTCTGGCTTTGTAAATTATGTGCTGGCTTTTGAGGGACAGGTTATAAATGAACAGATAATTCTGAAACCTTATGTATTTGCAATAAACTATATCATGGCTTTAGGTAATGGGGAAATGGCTTTCTTTTCAGGATGAAAGCTTACTTTAATATGGTTTCTTCATGGTGCTTACATCTTTTTTAAAATATTTATTTATTTACTTTAGTTGTACACAATGCAATGCATTTATGTTTACATGGTGCTGAGATCGAACCCGGGCCGCGCACGTGCAAGGCGAGTGCTCTGCCTCTGAGCCACAACTCCAGCCCCTGATGCTTACATCTTATTCCACAAGAGGGATGTAACAAATTACTCTTCTGACACCAGGAAGAGATGATATTCATTTCAATTCGAGTTCAAAGGCATTGGGAGATATGATTCCTAGAAGCTAGAGCTCAGCAGTTCCAGCTCAGTCCAGTATAAGGGGCTTGGCTTAGACTTCTGGGAGGTGGGATGTGCCCTACAGGTATTCAGGAGGCTCTGAGGAGCTGGTGACAGCAATCTGGGACCTTCCTTTGTAGGAAAGGCAATGTCAGCAGTGCCCTGTGTAGTTGTGGCTAGAAGTCCCAGCCACTCAGGAATCTGTGTGGGACTCACAGGGTGGCCTGGCCTCTGCAGTTCCTGGTACTGCAGTTCTCAAAAACCCACAGTGCCCTTAGCTCCTAGTTAAGCAAAAATCTCCCCTTCTCCTCTGAGAATTGGCTGGGAAGGGGTTGTGACCATGACTGTATTCATCCTTTGTGGGCTCAGGGCTGTGCTTAACTGGCCTTGGTCTTATTTGATCCTCATGCCCACTTCTTTGGGGTAGGTGTGACTTTGCCCCCTTTCACACATTATACAACAGGTTATTTTGCTGGAGGACAGGGAAATAGCTGAAAAGGGAAAGGGATTGTTGGGTAGGATTTTAACCTTAGAGTCTTAACATTCTCTTAGACTCCTGCAGGGAGACTTTAGGCAAGTCTCAGTTCCTTCATTTGTAAATCAAAGAGGTTGACCCAGATCCATGTTTCCCCCAGTGTTAGGGTTCTTGAGAAATAGTTGGGGCAGTCATTTTTTTGTATTAATGCCTATTCTTGGAGCCAACCTGTTCTGTAATATGGTTCTACAGCTCCAGGTTGAGGTCCAAGAAACTGTGACTTTCAAAAATGAGCCTGATGCTGGGCACGTGGTGGCACACCTGTTATCGCAGAGACTGGGAGGCTTGAAGCCAGAGGATTGCAAGTTTGATGCCAGCCTTCACAACTTAGCAAAACACTGTCTCGAAATAATAATAAAAATATAAAAAATAATTAACAAAAAGCCTAATTATATAGCTCAGTGGCAAAAGGGTCTCAGAGTTCAATCCAGAGTACCAAAAAAAAAAAAAAAAAAAAAAAAAAAAAACCTCACAATTGACCCTGGTGAGAAACACTATTTAGACCCCCATTAAAGCCAACTGTTAATTTTAATAAACACAAAGTTCTCTTTATATACTGTGTGCAAGCACTTTACAAATATTACATCATTTAATTGTCATACCTGTGCAGTAGGGCAATTCTTTTTTTGGAATGTGTGTGTGTGTACTGGTTATTGAACTCAGTGCCACTTAACCACTGAGCCACATCCCAAGCCCTATTTTGTATTTCATTTAGAGACAGGGTCTCACTGAGTTGCTTAGCACCTTGCCATTGCTGAGGCTGGCTTTGAATTCTCTATTCTCCAGCCTCAGCCTCCAGAGATGCTGGGATTACAGGTATGTGCCACCATGCCCGGCCAGCAGGGCAATTCTTAATCTCATATTGCAGGGAGGGAGTTTGGCACCTGTGCCCTTGTTCCTAGGCTTTACTTTGTCTCCATCTTTAGCATCAGTGATCTTTCTGGCCTCAGCACCTACAGGCCCACTGTCCTCAGTGTTCCATGACTAGCAGCTCCCAGGAATGAGGTCAGCCCAAGCAGCACCCTTGCAGACTATGCAGTCACTAGAGTGTGCAGGAGCCCTGTTTGGGGAGATGGCTTAAATTGCGGTGGACTACGGGCTTTGGCTTTGGACATGTTTGGGCATTGGCGCCTTCCGTACTTGGCCCGGGATCTTGCGAGACTTGGCCGGAGATCTCGAGGGACTTGAGCGAGATTGCGGAGGAGATCTGCGCCATTTTTGGAGGTTAGAGGAGCGTGGACGGCGTGTCGGGGTGTAGTTAGAGCCAGGGAGAAAAGTTGCCAGAATAAAGAGCTGTTTGTTTCCAGTTCGTCTCAAAACTTCTTCCCGCGGCTTCTTTGCTCCAAGCGGCCATCGCTTCAGGCGACTACAGGTGGTGGCCCGGACGGGGAATCGACACGGCAGGTAAGAACTGAGGAACCTCGCAGGAGTCTCTAGTCAGAGCGGTTAAAATGGGTTCGAAAATAACTAAGACCCAAGTGTACAAGGCTCTTGATGGATTCTTTGATATAGCTGAGTCAGTTATTAGTGAGGAGAATTTGGAAAAAAGTGAAAGTGATCATGAAAGCTTGGCCTCGGCTGAGTCAGTTAGGGCCAGTAAGGATAGTATCAGTGCGGGCTCAAAAATGACAAAGATCCGAGCTGCTAAAGCTATTCAAGATTTATTAGAGATAGTTCAAGGATACATGCTCTCAATTGAATCCGGGACTCAGGATGTTACTGAGTCAGTTAGGACCAATGAGAGTAGTAGTAGTGAGGAGGAATTAAGTAAAAGTGATTCTGAAAAAATGAACAAAAGGAAATTAAGGAAGACCAAGATAAGGGACCATCAAGTGGAGGAACCTATGTCCTCCACTCCCCCATGGGTGGAATCTATTACAGAAAATATGAAGGGTATCACTAGGCGTTTGCATACCCTAGAAATAGAAATAAAAAGTCTTTCTGAGCGCTTATGTGCTCTTGAGGGTAACTCACAGATACGTTGGGAACTGCCAGTATTTGAATATGAAAATGGAGAGAGGGGCCACCAGTCAGTAGATTTCAAAACAATAAAAATTCTCAAAGAGGCAGTAATGACATATGGACCCCAAGCTCCTTTCACGTTGAGTATACTGGAGTCCCTTAACACCTTTAGCTTAACCCCCTCAGACTGGAAACGTCTATGTAAAGCAACATTAAGTGGGGGACAATACTTGGTTTGGCGATCACAATTTCAAGAACTTTGTATAGAAACAGCTAAAATAAATGCAGATGCAGGGTTTGGAGACCATAATATAGAAATGCTCACAGGAGAAGGGCCATTCGCAGACGTACAGGTTCAAAAATATTATACCCCAGGAGTATATGCTCAGATAAACGCAGCTGCCTTAAAGGCATGGAAAACTGTACAAGGACCTGGGGATCTACAAGGTAGCTTGTCCAAAGTAATTCAAGGACCTAATGAACCATATGCTGAATTTGCTGATCGACTTTTGAGAACTGCAGGTAGAGTTTTTGGAGACGTTGATCAAGTTATGCCATTAGTTGTTCAATTAGCATATGAAAACGCTAATAAATATTGCCAGGAAGCCATCAGGCCATGGAGAAATAAAAAGGATCTTTCCATATATATACAACTATGTAAAGATATAAATGATGCCTTTGTCACAGGGAATATGATTGCAGCAGCTGTTAGAGATGCTGCCCCTCAGAATTTCACAAGGACTCAACCTAGACACTATAATCAATCAGGATATTCCAGGAAAAATTATCATAGTCAATCAGGCTATTCTAGGCAAAATCCCAAAAGAGAAATAAGACCAAATTCATACCGTGCTCCAGGTTGCTGCCCCAGGTGTAAAAAGGGAAATCATTGGGCCAATAAATGCCATTCAAAATTTGACATCCATGGAAATCCTTTGTTCAGGAATTCAAAAAACGGGGCACGGGGCCCAATGCCCTGGGGCCCACAAATGTACGAGGCATTGGAAGAGGAGTATCCTCAAGCATCCATTCAGATGCTTCCCCGACACAACCCCTATTACCCATCCACTCCCTCACCAGAGGAACAGGAAGAAATGCAGGATTAGACCTCTCTTCCACCGCCCGAATAGTGTTAACACCTGAAATGGGGGTTCAACTGATTCCCACAGGAGTCAGGGGACCTCTTCCCTCAGGGACTGTAGGACTTATTATCGGGCGAAGTCCTCAAAGCTTATTAGGTTTGCAAGTGACCCCAGGTGTAATAAACTCAGACTACAAAGGGGAAATAAAAATAATGCTTAGCTCACCCCAAAGTATAAGTTCTGTTAATCAAGGAGATAAAATTGCTCAGCTGCTTCTCCTTCCAAATTTACATAATTCATTTAAAATGAGTATGCCTCAAAAAGGGAACAATACAAGATTTTGTTCCACTGATTCGAGTCCCATGGCTTGCTGGGTTCGAGACTGTACTAGGAGGCCTATGTGTAAAATAAGAATCCAAGGAATAGAAATGGAGGGACTTATAGATACTGGAGCTGATTCCTCCATCATTAATTTACGACAATGGCCCAAACACTGGCCTCTGCAAAAAGCTTCAACCAGTTTAAGAGGCTTGGGATATAATAACCTCCCAGAAAAAAGTGCAGTAATTTTAAAATGGGAGGATGATGAAGGACATAAAGGAACGTTTCAGCCTTATGTTTTACCTAACCTACCAGTTACTTTATGGGGAAGAGATATTTTACAACAAATGGGAGTACACCTTGCAACCAAACCTGCAGGTGTTAAATGTGAAAAAATACAGGGTAGTCTTAACCCTGAAAGAAATCATTATCAAAAAGTACAGGGTAAGCGTAACCCTAAAAGAAATCATTATCATATAGGAAAAAGACATTTTTCTTTGGGGCCACTGAGAAAATAATTTTAAAAATACCATGGCTTTCTGATAAGCCAGTGTGGGTCCCTCAGTGGCCCCTATCTAAAGAGAAATTACAAGCGGCCCACCTACTAGTTCAGGAACAATTAGAAGCAGGACATATAGAACCTTCCACCTCTCCCTGGAATTCCTCCATATTTGTGATCAAGAAAAAATCAGGAAAATGGCGATTATTACATGATCTTAGACAAATTAATAAAACCATGCAAGTCATGGGCCCTACTCAACCTGGACTTCCGAATCCTGTAGCTATTCCAAAAAGTTTCCATGTTATTAGTCTTGATATAAAGGATTGCTTCTTTTCTATTCCCCTACATCCTCTGGATGCCCCCAGGTTTGCTTTTTCAGTTCCTTCTATTAACAATAATGGCCCTGATCAGAGATATCAATGGAAGGTTTTACCACAGGGAATGGCTAATAGCCCCACCATATGCCAAATATATGTGGACAAGGCTATCCAACCCATTAAAAATAACTATCCAAACCTCATGTGTCTACATTACATGGATGATATTTTACTGGCCCACCCTAATCAAAAAATCTTATTTAATATATTCAGTGACATGGTAGAAAATTTAAAAAAATACGGATTATATATAGCAGAAGAAAAAGTTCAAACTAGATCTCCCATATTATATTTAGGATTTAAAATCATGGATACTTTTGTTAGACCCCAAAAAATTTTAATAAATAAAGAACATTTAACCACCCTCAATGATTTCCAAAAACTGCTGGGTGACATTAATTGGCTTCGCCCTACACTAAACCTCACTACTGGCCAATTAAAACCTTTATTTGATATCCTTCGAGGGGACCCTGATCCATCCTCACCGCGAACACTGACTCCAGATGCTAGGAAAGCTTTAAAGTTAGTAGAAAAAGCCATTGAAGGAGCTCATTGTGACAGATTTGATTTAACTCAACCGCTGATGTTGATTATTATTTCTTCACAATATACACCCACAGGAGTATTTTGGCAACAAGGGCCTTTATTATGGATACATTTGCCCGTCTCTCCTAAAAGTATAATTGAATCTTATACCTCCATGGTGGCTAAACTTATTCTTCAAGGACTTAAAACTTCTACTAAAATATTTGGCATTCACCCTGCTACTATTATTACTCCCTATTCATCGTCACAGATTGAATATTTATGCTTCAACGATAATGACTGGGCTATAGCTAGATGCTCTACCTCTGCAAATTTTGATAATCACCTTCCTAAGTCTCCTATATTATCTTTTTGTATTAATCATCCTATTATATTTCCACAGGTAATAAAAAATCAACCTATTCCTAAGGCATTTAATGTATTTACAGATGGGTCCTCAAATGGTACTGCTGCAATAGTCACTACAAAAGAAAATATGACTTACATAACTGCACACAAATCAGCTCAACTAGTGGAATTGGAAGCTGTGGTAAGAGCTCTGGAAAATTTTAGAGACCAGCCCATAAACATTTTTTTCAGATAGCCACTATATTGTACAAGCCGTCCCAAAATTAGAGTTAGCAGGACCAATAGCACCTCATACTCCAGCTTTTAAATTGTTTTATCAAATACAAAAACTTTTGTGGGCAAGAAAAGAACCTCTATTCGTAGGCCATATTAGAGCACATACTAATTTGCCTGGCCCCCTCCATGAAGGTAATCAAAAGGCTGATGAACTTACAAAAACAATATTTATACTTTCAGCACTACAACAAGCTACTTTATTTCATTCCCAGTTTCACGTCAACAGCACCACCTTGCAACGTAGGTTTAAAATCACAAAAGAGCAAGCCAGAACAATTGTAAAAGATTGTAAATCTTGTATGACACATTTGCCCAATCCTCATTTTGGTGTTAACCCTAGAGGATTAATGCCCAATCATTTGTGGCAGATGGATGTTACTCATGAGCCAAGCTTTGGAAAATTGCGATTTATTCATGTAACCATAGATACATGTTCAGGCATGATTTTTGCTTCCTTACATTCTGGAGAAAAAGTTAAAGATGTCACATCTCATTGTTTACAAGCTTTTGCTGCATTGGGCATCCCCAAAATGCTTAAAACAGATAATGGCCCCGCATATACGTCCTCATCTTTCAAACAGTTTTGCGCAAAATTCAACATATCCCATAAAACAGGCATCCCATACAATCCTCAGGGTCAGGGCATTATTGAAAGAGCAAACCGCACACTGAAAATTATGTTATTAAAACAAAAAGAAGGAAATTGGAAAAGTCCTAAAGACAGATTGGCAGTTGCCCTGTTTACCTTAAATTTTTTAACTTTAGACTCTAATGGTTATTCTGCTGGAGACAGACATTGGAATCCACACCAACAACATAAACCCTTGGTTTACTGGAAGGATGTTCTTTCAGGTACATGGAAGGGTCCAGATCCAGTATTAATTTGGGGGAGAGGATCTGTTTGTGTTTTTCCAAAACACGAATCCTCTCCAATATGGATACCATCTAGATTAATAAAGCAGGTACCACATCAAAATGATCAAGATGTAGTTGTTGAGGAATCAAGATTAATAAAAAAGGTACAAAATCAAGAAGACCAAGATGAAGATATAGAATGACTCCCTCAAAAGTATCCTTCAAAATGTTTCACAACTCAAGAGTCATTCCTCCCGGCCGGGATGAGGAGATCTCTCTTTAGTGTGCACACAATTGTATTTTTTTTTCTTTTTATACATGTCTTTATGTCTGTACATTTGTCTACATTTCATGTTAATGTGACGTCACAAATATATGTTTGTATGTTTGTTCGTCTGTCCAGTGTGACGTCACAAAGAACAAAGCGCTTATGAAAAAGAATATATATATATATATATATATATATATATATATATATATGGATCCAAATAACTTTAATTCATTTTAGGTTGAGAGTATTCAATTTAGGTAAATAATTTTATAAATGAAGGTACTTTCAATTTTGATTATAGGTATCCCTGGGACTTCTCTTTAGCAAACAATATGACTAGTGCTATATAACCTAATATTTTGGTGTTTTGACATAAGATTGTTCATTTGTTATTAACTTCATTTGTTTAATAGCTGATTAATTTCAATTATCTCAACAGGTAAAAAATTGCTGTGTATACAGAGACTTGAGGGTTCCAGCTGACAAATTATTTCTCCAAAGTGCCTTTAGCTTTTCTTTAATCTATCTTTAATACAGTAAATACCCTCAGTCTTTCTTTCTTTTGTTCTCAATATGATATTTTGACAACTTATGTTTGTGTGAGCTCAAACAACAATGTGTATGAGCAGAAATCAACTTTAATTTTCTAATCTAATAATTCTGTTTTTTAGTTTGACAACTCGACTCTTCACTCAGTGCTGAAATAACACTGCCTTTCCTTTAATAATTGATGCTTGAGTTTCTAGGTAGCGGGCCCTGAAGATTTGCCGGTGGCATTATCTAGATATAAAAAAGACGGTTGCTGCTATAGCTGCAGAGAACGCGGTCACCACAAGCATCCCTGCTGCTCAAGCATCAAACAACCTCACCAACAGTGTGGCCTCTGCTCTACATGCATGGGACCTCCTACATCAACGTGTTATAACAAATGGACATTTTGATCTTTCATTGTTTGGGACTTTACGGGACAATGACTTGCGGACATTTGTCCAGAGAATTCAGTGTGTTACTTGATGAAACTTAGGGCAAATAATTTGTTTAAACAATTTGATATGCTATACAATTTGGCTCGTCACCAAAAGGCTTGTTGCCTTAAAGCCGCAACATCTCCTCACAATTGGACGGCTGTTAGTCATCATACACAGTCGATCCTAAAGGGCTCCATTGGATGGCTGGTTAGCCAATGACGGGTAAGATCCCCAGAGGGGGACAACCTAAGACAGGCACAGTCGCACGGGACAGTCTCATGTGGCCGACATATCAACCTAAGACAGGAGTCAAGGGCACAGCCTTGATTATCTGATGACGGGTAAGAATGTTGGTTGCACATAGACGTCCTAGAGCATTACCTCTTTTAAAACAAAAAGGGGGAAATGCAGGAGCCCTGTTTGGGGAGATGGCTTAAATTGCGGTGGACTACGGGCTTTGGCTTTGGACATGTTTGGGCATTGGCGCCTTCCGTACTTGGCCCGGGATCTTGCGAGACTTGGCCGGAGATCTCGAGGGACTTGAGCGAGATTGCGGAGGAGATCTGCGCCATTTTTGGAGGTTAGAGGAGCGTGTGGACGGCGTGTCGGGGTGTAGTTAGAGCCAGGGAGAAAAGTTGCCAGAATAAAGAGCTGTTTGTTTCCAGTTCGTCTCAAAACTTCTTCCCGCGGCTTCTTTGCTCCAAGCGGCCATCACTTCAGGCGACTACAAGAGTGCAACCCCCAAGAACCACGCCTGGGCAGAGCATTTCTTTACTTAGGGAAGTGCCCCCACACTCCAGTATGCTCTATTGGCACAGTAGAGATCCTTTGTCATCTCACCAGCAAGAATTGGACCACATCTGATTCTCTGTTCTTGGTTTCCCT
>JAKELJ010001248.1:0-10501 GCA_025594165.1 Tamias sibiricus
AAATTCTCCAGCCATGCTCTGTGGCTGCACGCCTTTAATCCCAGCACATTGGTAGGCTGAGCAGAGGATCGCGAGATCAAAGCCAGCCTCAGCAATGGCGAGGCACTAAGCAACTCAGTGAAGACCTTGTCTCTAAATAAAATACTAAAAAGGGCTGGGATGTGGCCCAGTGGTCGAGTGTCCCCTGAGTTCAATCCCCCCTGTACTCCTACAAAAAAAAAAAAAAAAAAAAAAAAGAAAGAAAGAAATATCTTCTAGTTTCCAGGACTGCAGTAAAACTTTTCTTATCTGTCCAGTGAAGGAAGTGGATATATTTTTAATTGTTTTCAGCCATCCACGATGATGGAAAATGATCAATAACAGTTTTTAGATAACTGATGTAATAAACCATAAACCGTAAAAACTTATTATTGTGATGAAAAAAGAGATTATTTTCCTCTTAAGATATGAAAACTCAACATTTCAAAAAAAGAAAAGGAAAGGGCTAACGTAGGGAAACATTCACTAAATGTTTTATAACATTGGGTGAATTGACTTAGAATAATATGCAATTCAAGATTTCATTCATTGATTTTGAAACCTGGCAAATAAAATATGAAATCAAATTATATATCTAAATTCCTTATAATTATAACAGAGACACAATATATTCTAGGAAAAAGTGGCCTTTCAAGGGGGCCATGTTCCTAACCATCAGACTATTGCACCAGTAAATACTTAATGAATATAACTCTGTACGAAGAGCAAAACTATAAAAACCTGTGCTTTAAAACCTGAAACTTCAATCTCACCAGTGAACACTGACCATTAATAGCCCCAACTATTGTTGAGCATCGCACAAAATTTTTGGAAAAATAAATGTTAGTCTATTGAACAAATTGAATAATTTTATCATGAGGATATAGGACTTTTCAATCTTACCAGGAAAAATTAGCAAAAGGTACCTTGCCAAGTATCTGAAGTTTGGAAAATCCAACAGGCTCTGTATGAGCAGAATACAGGATGACAAATGCATTAGTGTGGATCCAAACAGTTTTAAAACCTCACATTCTGCTTTTATATATCCATAATAAGCAACAAAATTCATGAAAATGATTTTCAGAGAAAAATGATTTCAGTGGAGCCATTCAATAAACTTCCATTGATTTGCCATGTTGCTTCACAGTAGGAGGCCATAAGCACCTGGGAAATTTTAATAAATACGTAGGGGCTCCTTCGCGTTTATTTCAGGGGATGGTGATCATTTTTTAATAGCAGATTTAACTCCAAAATTAATAACCACTCATTTGATCCAGCAAATACCACTTATTGTTTATATACCAAAGGTACTTAAATCCCTTGTTATTGATTTTCTCTCTCTATTTACTAAATGCTTTGCATTGGTAAACGTGTGTTGCCCCCTAACTTCCAGACCCTGAGACAAAGTTTTTTTTTTTCTCTTCTTCCTTACTATTTGGCTAAGTGCTAAATAAAAGTTTGTTACTTTTATGATTTTATGCAGAAGAATAAAGAGGGATTGCCTTAGTCTTCCTGGGCTGCTGTAACAAAATCCCCCAGCCCCAGGTGGCTTATAGACCACCAATCCCTGACCTCGCTCTCAGCTCTGCATCTGCTGCCCAAGGTCTAGTCCCCTGGGGCAGATGCGTGGTCTCGCTGAGGGCTTGCTGCATCTATCCCCGGTACAAAAAAAAAAAAAAAAAAAAAAAAAAAAAAAAAAAAGAGAGAGAGAGAGATATTACACATGGGAATCATTTGGGAAAAACACTCCTGTCTTCCTCTCCTGTAGCTGGATAATACAATTCTCACTTTTTATGGCTAATTTTTATTGATTTTAACTTCATCGTATCTGGTGTCCCTAAGATGCAAACTTGAATCCCACTTTATCTAATTATTTTAATTTGTGGAGCACAGCCAATAGATGCCTATCTGGGCGGCCTGACCTCTCATTTTATATCACTATGCTAAAAACACAGTGTTACTTTGTAGCATATATTTTTTTTTCCACTATGTGAAACAAAAGTATTTTGTGGGCTTCCTGATCACCTGGGGACACAAATTCAGGGCAGTGCAATTTTTTTTTTTTTTTTTTTTTTTTTTTTTTGGTGTGTGTGTGAGTGTTTGTGGTAATGGGGCAGTTATAGTACGAGATTTTAATATGTTTTAAACGAACAGGCGAAGATAGGACTGGAACAAAAACATCTGCGTGTGTGGGGCCACGACTGTCGGGCAAGGATCCTTTTCTTGAAGATATTGATTGCAGTAACAAAAAGCTGTGAAATTGCTTTTTATGGCATCATAGATTAAACTTGGCATCTCTCCAGAAATCTTGCACTTTGTGGTTTTTATTTTTACTTTTTTATTTTATTTTTTATTTATTTATTTTTACTGGGTTTTGGAACTCAGGGGACCTCCACCATGGGGCCTCATTTTCCAGTCCTTTTCTGTATTTTATTAGAGACAGGGTCTCACTGAGTTGCTAAGTGCCATGCCATTGCTGAGGCTGGCTTTGAACTTGCAAGTCTCCTGCCTCAGCCTCCTAAGTGATGGGATGAAAGGCAAGGCCTGTGCCAAGGAGCTCAGCTGTAGCTGCAGTTTTGGGCTGTATAATTACTGTTTAGTGAACCTTAGCCAAAGCATCCCGACCCCGACAATGTGAGAAAGGTATCTGGATTCGGATCATCTGGGTAGGTGCCCACCCTCTTTTCCCACCAGCAGGTACAAATAAACCAAAGAGTGAACACTGCTGCCCTGAGCTCATTCTGTGAGGAGCTAGCTATTGAGTTTTTGCCAGTATTTTTTTTTTTTTTAGTACATGGTGCTCAAACAGAACTTAGATAGATGAGGCTGGGTTTTTCAACAGCTGCTGCGACTCCGGGGAGCTCAGGAGAAAGAGGGAGAAGTGTGGTTTTTTCAAGGGAATAAAGAGGAAGCTGAATTTCTTGTTTTTCCCACAGCTCCTGCATATAAGAGTTTGTTTTAGCCAGGAACGGGGCACACGCCTGTTCTACTGGGGACTCGGAGGCTGAGGAAGGAGAACTGCAGGTTGGAGGCAAGCCTTGCAATTTTAGCGAGGCCTCTAAGTAACTCCAGAAGATGCTGTCTCTAAATTAAAATATGAAAATAGGGCTAGGGATGGGGCTCAGGGGTTGAGTTGCCCTTGAGTTTAATCCCTGGTACCCCAGCCTATTTTGTATGTTATTTAAAAACAGGATCTCACCGAGGTTGTTTAGTGCCTTGCTTTTGATGAGGCTGGCTTGGAACTCGCGGATCCTCCTGTCCTCTATCCTCTCGAGGCACTTGAAGGCTTATGGATTTACCAATAATGTTGGAAATAAGGACTATCCAGTCGTATTTATGTTTCCAGATGAAGACATGGTAAAATGCATGAGGGAATTTGGAAATTGCTTAAAATTCATCCAAGCAGGCAAAGATTACATCAGCACACTACAGGGACACAGGCACATCAATGTTTATTGCTAGAACTCAATTCACAATAGCTCAGCTATGGAACAAAACCTAGGTGCCCTTCAATAAATAAACGGATAAAGAAAATGTGGGTACATATATTCACGGGAATTATTATCAGCCATTAAGAAGAATGAAATGATTGCATTTGCTAATAAATGGATGGAGCTGGAGACTATTGTGCTAAGTGAAAATAAGCCAATTCCAGAAAGTTAAAGGAAGCTTGTATATAAAAGAAAGAGGGTAGGGGAATAAAGAAAGTGATGAAAGGGGAAAAAAAAAAAAAAGAGAAAATTCCATCAAAATAAAGGAAAGATTGGTATTGTAGAAGAAAGGGATTGAGGGGGAGGAAGAAGGGACCCAAAAAATGGAAGAAGTGTGCGATGAATCTGAGAGAACTTTCATACATACATATGTGAATGTATCACTGTGAATCCTAACATCAGTCCATATTAAAAGAAAAATAAAGGACTATAAATAAATTGCAGAAAGATCAGGAGTGGACCAGGTAGGGAGAGGGGAGGTGAGTCCTGGCCACTGAACCAGAGCAAATATATATTCCATGATTTTACGATTATTTCCAAATATATCCAATGTTCTTTGTAAATAAAACCACTTGGATCAATTAAAAGACATTACAGATAAGTGCTCGTCACATGGAGGAATTTGATGTTGAAATGACATTTGCAGAGAAAAGGGTGAACCGAAGACGAATACTGGGGGTCAGTGTGGCATTTTCATTTTTTATTTTTTTCTTTTAATGGTTTCATGGTGGTGTACTGGCCAATGCTGTTTTAACTTGACAAAAGTCGATGCTTTTCAGAGTCCCTGGGACTTAAAGAAACTTAAAAGCTATGGTCTCTTAGGTGAGGGTTTTTCTCACGGCGCTTTCTGAACCTAGAACATAAATAAACTCCAGTTAGTAAATGTGATTGGGAGATGCAGTTCTCTTGTGTGAGCTTCATTAGAACCCAGGGCCTTTCATTTTTTCCTTTTTTCTTTTTTCTTTTTTTTTTTTTTTTCCTGCTACTGGGCGATTGAACTCAAAGGCACTCTACCACTGGGCCACATCCCAGCCCTTTCTATTTTTTATTTAGACAGGGTTTTCCCTAAGTTGCTGAGGGCTTTGTTAAATTGCAGAAGCTGGCGTTTAACTTGCAATCCCCTTGCCTCAGCCTCTTGACTTCCTGGATGACAGAAGGCGTGCGCCTTTGTGCCCAGCAGTTGGATTTTTTTAAACATGTGCAGACAGAACCCAAAAAACAGGTGCAAGGCAGCAGAGAGGTTAAGCAGTCGTAGGGGTCTGCAGGTTCAAGCCATGCACCTGGGGACCTCTCATTTTGGGTCTCCTAACGGGTACTGACGTGTTGGCACAGTTGTTCTCTGTTATTTCCCTAGTTCCACCTGCAGCCTGCTGGGAGACCAGGACACTCAGGGTGACCGGTAGTTCCTAGGGGAGAAAATACCACACTATGGGCAGCTCCCAGGTACTACCTGTGTAAGGTGGGGATGGCAGTTATAGGTGTTCTGCCCTCAGGGTCTCTGTCTTCAGAGCAGCTCAGAAGCTTTGCAGGAGAATCTTAATTCTTCCTAGGAAGCTATTTAATTTTATTCTAAAGGAAAAATGACGTCATTTCCTTTACACAATCAAATCTTGATGTAACTGCGACTAACTGCTAATAAATAAATAAATAAATAAATGGGTAGTGAACTAAAGGTGCTGTAATAGACTGAAAATTAAAGTATGCAAAACAGGCTCATTGGCGCACACCTGGCATTTCACTACTTGGGAGGCTGAGGCAGGAGGATCATATGTTTGAGGCCAGCCTCAGCCACCTAGCAAAACCCTGTCTCCAGATAAAAAATAAAAAGGGCTGGGATGTGGCTCAGTCAGGTCAAACCATGGTAATCACTTTTTTTGATAAGTTTTATTTAAATTTTTAAAATATTTTTTTATTTATTTTATTTATTCATAATGCTCATATGAATATTCATGTATATCATCTTTTTACATACAACTGCTTGTATACAAAGTATATAAGTACCACTCAGATCTTTAATCATGCATTTAGGATAGTGATATCCAAAATTTTAATGTACAGTTTCAGAGGTTCAGTCCATGGTGGGCATGGACTCCCTGTCTCTGACCCAAGGTGAGGGAGAACATCTTGGTGGAAGGGCATGGAGGAGGAGAGCAGCTCTAGGACATGGCACCAGGAAGCAGAGAGAGCTCTGCTCACCAGGGACAGGGATAGAAACACCAAAGGCACAGCCCAGGGACCAACTCCCCTCCAGCCACACCCCTCCTGCCTACAATCTCCACCCAGTTAGTCCTTGCAATTGGATTAATCCACTCTTAGGATACACCTCTCTTAAACCCAATCATTTCACTTCTGAACTTACTTAAATTGTGCTATACATGATTTTTTTGAGGGAGATCTCCTATCTGCACCATAATGTTATACTACTTACTGCTATTTTAGAATACATTCCTACTTACCAAAAAAAAAAAAAAATTTTTTTTTTTTTTTTTTTTTGAGCTGAGAGTGTGGTGTGGTGTACACCTGTCATCCCAGTGGCCCTGGATGCTGAGGAAGGAGGATCAAAAGTTCAAACTCAGCTTCAGCATCTTAGTGAGGCACAAAGCAACTCAGTGAGACACTCTCTCTAATAAAATACAAAATAGGGCTGAGGATGTGGCCCAGTTGTCATATGCCCCTGATTAATCCTTACTACCAAAAAACAAAAAATACAAAGAGTTTTCTGTGCAGCCACACATCAGCCTAAAATACCTCATTTCCTGTATCTTATGGTTGCATGAGACAAATGGAATTGAAATGCACCAACTCATGCCCGGACTTGGTTTTTTTGGTGCACGATTGTCATCCCAGCACTCAGGGGAGGCTGAGGTAGGAGGATCATGAATTCAAAGCCAGCCTCGGCCATGGCGAGTCACTTAAGCAACTCAGTGAGACCCCTGTCTCTAATAAAATACAAATAATGGCTGGGGTGTGGCCCAGTGGTCGAGTGCCCCAGAGTTCAATCCCTGGTATATTATTTATATATATATATATATATATCTTGCCACAGAAGAAGAACCAGGGTCCGGCCCAGACCACAATTATGCATGTCCCCAAGAAAGAAGACCCTTAGCACAGGTTCCCCTTGGCTGACCATCGCAGATACCCCAGGCCCTGTGAGCAACAATGGAGAGCCAGAGTCCAGCACTTTACAGGTTCCAAACACAGAGCCTGGTTAAGCTGAACTCACACAGATTCAATAAAAGGGTTGGGGCTGTCCCAAGACCCTTGGTGGGATGAAGAAACGGGGGCCCCCCTGTGCCCGCCTAGCTGTCTGGGGTTTCACCATGCTCAGGGCCCACCCGGATTAAACAGCTTCTGCTGAAGGCTCGCGCTTTAGCAAAGGGATTGCAGGGTCTCCCTGGATCGGTGATGGTGAAAAGAGTGAGAGAAGGGAGAATGGCAGAGGAAATCAACACACAGACATGTAAGTCTGGCTCCTAAAATCCTCTGCATTTTACTCTTTTTTTTTTTTTTTTTCAGGTATATATAAACATTTTTTGGCAGTATACATTAACTTTTTGTGGTTACATCAAACTCCATAAGATCCAGGGACACAGTAACATCTGTAATTTACATTTTTCAGACATTTTTATCCTTTTCCCAATATGTTTCAAGGTCCCATGCACTCAGTATTTGAATGTCCTTCATTATTGTTACTTTTTATCTGTAACTAATCTAAGTTGAAAATCATTTCTCATGGATTTTCTGAAACCCTTCCTCTGCACACCTGTTCAGCATGCCTGATAAAATTTGTCTTTTTCTGCCTGGTTTCAAAGCACATTTTTCTCTCTATAATAGCCCTTATTAAAATCTAGTGACAGGGAAGGGGGGGACAATGTTAGCTCTGAAGGACTTTGACTAAGGGACTTGTATGTATTTATTTTTAAACTAATCTGAAAGTAAAAACAAGTTTTTTTTTTTTTTTTTATCACAAAAAGACTCTAAAAGCTTTTTCTTGCTGCAAGTAATTATGACAAAGGAGATTATTAAATGGCAAGCATTTACAAAGATGCTTCTCTAACTAGTCATATAGTAAATTATAGAAAAATATCTTTGTGTTTCCAGGTTAGATTACCATAAGGTTACATATTTCCAGAACGAGTCTTATTCTAATTAATTGAAATAGCAGACACCTGGTGGCCACACATATGAACAGAACAGTATGGACATACATAGACATGGATACCCTGCGGGAACATGCATAGATAGGTTCACTCTTTCAATGCCACATTTGAGTGGCATCTCTCCAGCAAAGAGGGGTATCTTTGTACCACGCTCCTTTTACATCAGAGGAACTTTTTAGTTTGACCCTTTCGTGTTAAGGAAGGGGAATTTTCAGCTCAACTCTTTCCCAGTGGGAGATGCCACAATAGTCATTTATTAGGACAAAAAGTTACTCCAGAACAAGCCATGGTAGAAAGGGATGGTTTATTGGGGAACCACATGGCGTGGTAGGGGGACAAAATGGCATGGAGGGCAAGGGAAGTTAAAGGGGGAAGGGAGAGGGAGGACAGGGACAGCAACAAGCGTGAGAACATCCGCAGAGAGCGATTTCAGTCCGGGGCTGGCTTAAATAGAGTGGGGGTCAGAAAAGCCCCCCTGGAGTGAGTCCTTGCCCTATTTTTTTTTTTTTTTTTAGGCTACCAGAGGTCAGGAGGTGATGGCCAGAGCACCTGTCTGGCCAGGTATTGCTGGCCATGCTGAGGATCTTGGGAAGTGTAGTTTTTCACAAAGCTCCTGGGGAGGTGTGGCCTTCTGCCTGGGAGGTGCAGCCTCCTGCCTGGAATCCAACAAGCTTCGGTAACACGAGACTCTGGCGCGGGCAGATCACGCCCCAGGCTGGGGAGGGTCCCCCATGGTCCTGCAGGGCGCTAGCGCGCAGCCATGGGATCCACGGCGCAGAGGGGCGCAGGCAAGGACCGAGAGGGACACGCCTCGCCTCCGCCAGATGCGTGAGATCTCGGGACATGACCCCATTCAGGCCTGGGAAGGGGAGGAGTGGGGCCCCTGGGGAAAGGAGGCGGAGGTGTCCCATGAGGACAGCGAGTCACTGAAACCTAAGTCCTTGGCGCCTTCTCTGTGCAGCTAAGAAAGCAGCGCTGGGATGGGCGCGCAGAGGGAGGGATGGGGGGGCCGAGCTGGAAGGAAGGTGGCAGAGGCGGAGCAGGAAGTGGGTCTGGGTTCAGCTGGGTGAGGCGCCCCAGCCCCTGGCCTTCCGGAGCGACTAGTCCTCCCTACGCTGAGTTCACTCTGGCCTCCGAACCCCTCCAGGAACCCTCTCTGTGCCGCATTCACCCCTGGCCTGTCTCTCCAACACTAGGTCGGCATAGATGCCACTTTAGTGTCTCCCCACTAGCACCCGCTTCTCGGCTCTCTCCATTGCTGAGCCAGAGACCCCACCCCAACTACATGCACTGAGTCCACCTATCCAAACCATGGTCAAGTCCCCCCAGTCTTTATAAAACATGTCCCCTGGCCCACCCTGGCATGGCTGTGACCCCCCCACCCCCAATCACACACTTTTTAAGACACGCAGGCACGATGCCCCTATCTCCCCAAAAAAAAAAAATGAAGATGGAAAGCCCTCCACGTCCCTCGACTGGGTCTTACTACCCCAGCCAATGGCCTGTCACAACACAACGCAGATAAGACTCAAGGTCCTGCCCCCATCCCCCAACCCAGAGCTCACACCCCCCGCTGAGATTCTTGGTCCTGATCCCCTCTCCATACGGCAGTCTCGCCCCCTTCAACTACCTGAAAAGCACCGAGATCCCGACATGGGGCCGGCTCGAGCCCCCCAGGCACGACCCCTCGCCCCATCCCTCATACTGCTGGAGAGTCAAGGAACAGTTCTAGAGCCACTGCTGTCCTGCTCCCCTTGGACTCTCTTCTCCCCACTCCCGAACAGCACTGAAGGTCCCTCCATCCAACATAGGGGCCCTGCCCCCTGGACCCAAGACCATGCCGCCCCTTCCCCTCCAAAGTCAAGTTTGCCCCTGTCCTCTCCTCTCTCGGCGCATGGAGTCCCCCACACTTCACACCATAGCTCCACAGGGCCCAACACTAGGGCACGCCTCTGTCCCCCCTCGCCCCAGCAGTGCTACTACTCCCTCTAGGTACACGCCCCTTGTACCTTCCCACCTAAGGGGGCCTTTGTGTTTCCCCTTAGGCAGGATCCCAGTTCGCTCCATTGGTGCATCCTCCTCACAGACTCAGCTCTTGGGGTGGCCAGGAACACTAAGGCATGCGCCTTTCCCCACCCCAAGCATGGCCACCCACCACTTTAGTGACACAGCCCCTTTTCCACCCCACAGCATGTCCACTCCCTCACTCCTAGTAAAACGCCCTTCGCCACCCCCAGCAGTCCACTAACCCATGCTAGGACAGGCCTCTTTTCCATCCCCCAGCATTTCCACCTCCCCCAATCTAACACGCCTTTTTCCCACCCCAGAAGTCCACTCCCCCACTCTAGGACAGGCCTATTCAACACCAACAGCAGTCCAATTCCCCCACTCTAGGAAACGCCACTTGCCATCCCCCAGCACGTCCAAACCCTACTCTAGGACACGCCCCTTGCTCACCCCCCAGCACGTCCTACACCCTACTATAGGACACGCCCCTTTCCCACCACAGCAGGCCACACCCATTCTAGGACATGCCCATTTTCCCATCCCCAGAAGTCCAATCTCCCACTCTAGGACACGCCCCTTTCCCCACCCCCAGCAGTCTACACCCCATTCTAGGACACGCCCCCATCCAACCCCCAGCATTCCACTCCCCCAACTCTAGGCCACACCTTCTTCCCCATCCCCAGTAATCCAATCACCCATTCTAGGACATGCCCCTTTCCCCACACCAAGAGTCCCTCCCCCCATTGTGTAGGAGAAGTCCCTTTCGACACCCCCAGCAGTCCACTCCCCCATTCTAGGACACGCCCCTTTCCCACCACAGCA
>JAKELJ010001249.1:0-10500 GCA_025594165.1 Tamias sibiricus
TAAGTGTTCTGCCTGGTGTTGTGGCTAAATCTTTCTCACACCTGAACTCCCCAGGTCAAGTGTCATTTTAGGAAATCCTCTGTTGCCTTTCTCCTCCAGTTGGGAAAGATCACTGGGACTTGATGCAAATGAACCCATAAAGTGTTACTTTTGCCAAAATGGTTGCTAGTTTTACCAGATGCAGAGGGGCATTCCACCCAGTTTATATCATTATTTAAACCCTTCGTCTGACTTTGTTTACTAGTGTTACTTTTTGTTTTAGTATTTTTGATAACATAATAAAATGAAACAAAGCAAAACAAAAAACTAACATAAACAAAAAGTTCTGTTTTACTAGTGTTGTCAGGTCAAATATAGGATTCCTGATTAAATCTGATTTTTAGACTAAAATAAAAAATCATTGACTGGGTGTCCTGGCTTTTATTTGCTACAGCAAGCAAATTTAGTTTTTACAATTAGTATTATGTTATTTCCCATAGTCGCTGCAATAAATCACCACAAATATAGGCTTTAAAACCACACACAATTTATTCTCTCGGAGGTCTAAATCGAGGTGTTGGCAGGGCTGTGCTGCGCTTCTGAGGCTTCAGGGGACAATCTCTCTCTGTATCTCTTCTGGTGTCTACAAGAGGCCTTCTTGGGTTCTTGGTTCCCTATGGTCAATTTTGAAGCCGCAGCAGAGCATTTCTTTTGTCCTATCTGAACTTCTGTGACCCTCTTATAAAAAGGTCCCCCGGATAGGATTGGGCCCACTCATATAATTCAGAATAATCCCATTTGAAGATTCTTTTTTTTTTTTACATTTCATATTTATACTTGTAGAGCACAATTTTACATATCTCTGGTTGTATACTAAGTATATTCACACCATTCGTGACTTCATACATGCACTTAGGGTAATGATATCCATCTCATTCTACCATCTTTTTTTTTTCTTGACCCTTTTGCCCCCTCCCTTCCCCTCCCTCCCCCATTGGCCATTCTAGTGTTCCTCTAATCCTCCTATGCTCCCCATCCCAACCCGACTGTGAATCAGCCTCCTTATATCAGAGAAAACATTTGGCATTTGGCTTTTTGGGATTGGCTAACTTCACTTAGCATTATATTCTCTAACTCCATCCATTTACCTGTGAATGCCATGATTTTATTCTCTCTTATTGCTGAGTAATAACTCCTTTGTGTGGTATATACCACATTTTCTTTATCCATTCATCTACTGAAGAGCATCTGGGTTGGTTCCACAGTTGAGCTACTGTGAATTGTGCTGCTATAAACATTGATGTGGCTGTAGTTCTTCTGAAAGTAAATGACGTATCTCCAGCTCCAGGGGGAGAAGACGGACACTGAATGTGTGGTGGAGTGCTATTCTAACACAAGCAGTCGATTGAAGTTGATAAAATGCTTTGTCCATTCTTCTGCTATTGTTCTTAATTCTGTCTTTTTAAATTGGTTTACTTTTCCTCTTATGGAATCGGATATTGTAGTCTTTCTTTTGGCAGAGGCACAAGGGAGGTAGGCTCTTCATCTACAGGGATTCAGAGATGTGTTGTCCTGGCTACACCAGACACTCACACTTTGCACTTGACCATGCTTGAATGCAATGGAGTCAGAGCTGACCCATCAGGGCACTGTGTTTTCCTGATGAGACAGATGTTCTGTCAGTGACAAAAAGATGCACAGATACTTCTAATGAGATTATTCAAAGAAAAATATCCTAGAGGGACTTAAACCAAAGAGGCTGTTATTTTGAGAAGAGAAATTAACTGGTAAATCCAAAGAGCAAAGAAAATAAGTTGGAAAAAACTGTTCATGGCATTCTTTGTGCCCCTGGATCAAGCTATGTATGAAGCCAGATCTTTTTCCCTGAGACTTTTTAAATTGAGTGATCCAGTAAATTTTTCCTGTTTGTTTAAACTAGTTTTGCCTAAGTTTCTGGTCACTTGAAACTTAAAACAAACCTGATGAACATGCTAAAATTATTATTTTATCTAATATTTCATAATACCATATATACACTATTTTGTGTGAAGAAAAAAAAATTAAAATTTAACAAAAATACTAATATTGATTCAGAGATCCATAGAAACCGATTTCTCTGCTAGTATTGACAAAGTTCTAAAAAGTTTTACAATGCAAATGAAAAAAGAATTTAACAAAGGAAAGAATGTTTGCCCTCCAGGTGAGCTCATAGCTCACCATGATCACATCTGCATTTGTCAATTTGCCTCCCTTTGCTCCTAAAAGACTCTGTAACCCACGCCTCCTCTTCAATCCAGCCAGAACTGTGAGAGAACACTTCCTAAATATGGCAGGCTTTCAGCTAGCCGCACCATCTTGGAAGCCTGAGTTTTCTTTTCTCCCTTGTTTTCCATTGCTCATTAGACATCTTTCTGAAGTCAGGAGCAGTCTATTGAAATACAAAGAGATGCTCACTGTCCATGGGGTGATAAATAAAATCAGAAATACTTTTAGAGATTGATATTTCACTCGTAAAAAGGTTTCCAAACTTCTTAAGAAATACATCAGGCTTGTGCCACATAAAGCCCTTTGAGAAATGTTTGACAGTGGCTGGGATGCACAGGTGTTGAGCATGTTCAACATTTTGCTCTGATTGAACAAATTTCAATTTGGATTGCTCAGTGGCCATGAACACACTGAAATATCAAATGCTTGGGGATGTCACACCTGCATGGAGCCAAGTAACCACACAAACATGACTTCCATGAGACTACATTCTCCAGCCCTTAGCTAATTAATATTCCATACTATCAAGATCAGGGGCTATAATAGCATTCTTGAATGTGTATCAAGTTATGATTGAGATGCAAGTTTGTAAGAACATGGGAAGGAAAAAACCGTGGGATTCTAAAATCCATAGCGATACACAACAACATACACATTAATAGAATACTCATATATGCATTGATACTTTGTGTGTAAAATCACACATGCTATCTTCACATAAACTCACATAGGTAAGTGATGCACAGATACTTCTAATGAGATTATTCAAAGAAAAATATCCTAGAGGGACTTAAACCAAAGATGGCTGTTATTTTGAGAAGAGAAATTAACTGGTAAATCCAAAGAGCAAAGAAAATAAGTTGGAAAAAACTGTTCATGGCATTCTTTGTGCCCCTGGATCAAGCTATGTATGAAGCCAGATCTTTTTCCCTGAGACTTTTAAATTGAGTGATCCAGTAAATTTTCCTGTTTGTTTAAACTAGTTTTGCCTAAGTTTCTGGTCACTTGAAACTTAAAACAAACCTGATGAACATGCTAAAATTATTATTTATCTAATATTTCATAATACCATATACTATTTTGTGTGAAGAAAAAAAATTAAAATTTAACAAATACTAATATTGATTCAGAGATCCATAGAACCGATTTCTCTGCTAGTATTGACAAAGTTCTAAAAAGTTTACAATGCAAATGAAAAAAGAATTTAACAAAGGAAAGAATGTTTGCCCTCAGGTGAGCTCATAGCTCACCATGATCACATCTGCATTTGTCAATTTGCCTCCCTTTGCTCCTAGAAAGACTCTGTAACCCACTCCTCCTCTTCAATCCAGCCAGAACTGTGAGAGAACACTTCCTAAATATGGCAGGCTTTCAGCTAGCCGCACCATCTTGGAAGCCTGAGTTTTCTTTTCTCCCTTGTTTTCCATTGCTCATAGACATCTTTCTGAAGTCAGGGAGCAGTCTATGAAATACAAAGAGATGCTCACTGTCCATGGGGTGATAAATAAAATCAGAAATACTTTTAGAGATTGATATTTCACTCGTAAAAAGGTTTCCAAACTTCTTAAGAAATACATCAGGCTTGTGCCACATAAAGCCCTTGAGAATGTTTGACAGTGGCTGGGATGCACAGGTGTTGAGCATGTTCAACATTTGCTCTGATTGAACAAATTTCAATTTGGATTGCTCAGTGGCCATGACACACTGAAATATCAAATGCTTGGGATGTCACACCTGCATGGAGCCAAGTAACCACACAAACCATGACTTCCTTGAGACTACATTCTCAGCCCTTAGCTAATTAATATTCCTACTATCATGATCAGGGGCTATAATAGCATTCTTGATGTGTATAGTTAGGATTGAGTGCAAGTTTGTAAGAACATGGAAGGAAAAACCGTGGGATTCTAAAATCCATGCGATACACACACATACACATTAATAGAAACTCATATATGCATTAGATACTTTGTGTGTAAAATCACACATGCTATCTTCACATAAACACACATAGGTAAGTGCATACATAGACATTTTTATTGCATTTTTAATGAATTATTGCTTTCACAGAAGAAGAAAGAAGCACAGATATAAGGAAAGTTAAAATAAAATCCACAGACCAGCGATGTACATATGTTAGCATTAACAATATGTAATATAGAAAAAAAGAATGTTATATTTTGTTAGCTTCCAGAGCCCAGCATACCCAAGAGAGACTTAATTAAGTCTCCAAACTGCAAGTTTATTAAATAAGCGTATTTGAGAGGGCAAATTCTTCACTTTTAAATACAATTTTAAAATCCCACCCTGCTGCTACTTAGAGTTATGATCGTTTGTTCATCAGAAATCTTCAATTGATAGTTCCTATTTATAGATTAGATGACATTTTCTTGTGAACCAGAAATACTCCACTGACATATATTCCTTCAGCACCAACATACGTGTGTGTAAATATCATTTTTCTTATTAAAACTTACAAAATAACTCACACAAAACCATGACAAACACAAATTTAAAAACTTACACATTTTTCTCGAGCCAGAGAGAAAACGGCTATGTCATTGTCTCTCGTAGATACACACATAAGCTTGTGTTTGTGTTATATACACATTCGTGTGTGCACATATGCACACAATGTTCTGAAGGATGTCAGCATTTTGGCCCCGTTAAGTTTGAAAGAGGAGGGGAGTTGAGAACTGGCAACTCTTGTTTTGCAAAACTTTCAATAAAACTTAACTATATGAAGATAAAGATGCCACTGTGGCATGAAAAGTCTGAGATGACAAGGTGCTAACTTTCTGCAGAGAGATACAGAAATCTGTTTCCTGAGGTCCCTGTTGCATCTCTGTTTAGAATAATGGTGAGCTAGGCCAGAAAAGGAAGCAAAGCTTGCTTTTATCTTTTTTTTGGGAGAGACATCCTGCTCCCTGTTGAACCCTGCTTTTTCTCCTCTTTGGTAGCACACCTTCACATTTATTCTGGGAGGCAAAGCACATGATCTGTAGTTAAGGCTCACTGAAATCAGTTCTGGCCAGTGAGATGTAAGCAGGCACGTGTAGCTCTGCCAAAAATCTTCACTGGAAGCCGGGCGTGGTGGTACCTGTAATCCCAGCACTTGGGAGGCTGAGGCAGGAGGATCACGAGTTCAAAGCCAGCCTCAGCAATGGCGAGGCACTTAGCAACTCAGTGAGACCCTGTCTCTAATAAAAATACAAAAAAGGGCTGGGGATGTGGCCCAGTGTCAAGTGTCCCTGAGTTCAATCCCTGGTACCTAAAAAAAAAAAAAAAAAAAAAAAAAAAAAAATCTTCACTGGAGGGGTAAGCAGGTCCTTTCACCTCCTTCACCTCCTTCTTTCTGGGGGTAATGGAAAGGTGACCACTGGAATTCAAATATCCAGCTTGGCTCTGTGAGTGGCCATTCTTAATGTGACAGAGTAGCAAAATATGAGTCCTGAGCCCCCACCCCAGCCCTGTCCTAATTTCCCTACATAATAGTAATGAACTGTATTTTGCTTGATTCACTGTTATTTGGGAGTTTCCTATTAGAATGTGATTCATTTCATAACTGGATAAAATCTCACTGGGATAGAGAAAATTGGAGGGGGGTAATTTAGGAGCAAAAGCTATTTGGTAAGGGAGAGAGATAGCCCAACTGCTGACAAATGACAGGTCAAGGAGAGAGATGGGATCCAATGTGGGCTTAGTTTTGGTTTCTAGAAGTAGCAGTGCCCACTGATGTGGGCTCCGTGTTTGTGTCACTCCAGATTCATGGGTTGAAACCTGATTCCCAGTGCTATGGTATCAAGTAGTGGGGCTTCGGGAGGTGACAGGTCTTAAGGGCAGGGTCCTCGTGACTGGAATTAGTGCCCTTACAGAAAGGCCAAGGCACAGTAAGACCCTCAATCTGCCAGCACCTTGACCGTGAACCTTTCAGCCCCAGAACTGTGAGTAATCAACTCTTGTTCTTCTTAGAGCATCTCAGATACAAGAAAGACACCAAGTTCCTAATCTAACCTTTTTATCTTCCACATTGGAATTTCCTTCTGTCATTGCCACGACTTCCTTGAGATTTAGGCAGCCAGTTGAATTCTGGTGTTTTAAGAAATTAAGGATAGCGCCTGTTTATACACAGAGCCTGGACAAGAGTTGTAAAGAAGGAAAAGGTTTGTTACAGTTATCGTAAGAATGTCCCCCAAAGAGCTGGCTGGCTACCTTGACCAGGAAGAGCCAGGGGGACTTGTGGGACAGACAAGCTTTCCCCTGATGTTCTCAGCAATAACACTGGGAGAGCCCAGTAAAAACCCAGACATGATAACACAGGGCAGCTTCTTTCTTTTTGGTGACATTAGAAAATGGTGGCACTTCTGAAGCGTAAGAAAAGAGTGGGGTGCAAGGCTGTCAGGACATGCTCATGAGACCCACAGGCTTCCTTGGCCATTTGTGCAGCTAGAACAGAGACTGCAGACTCAGCAATTCATTAAGAAGTGAAATTTATTGTATCACCATCCTGGAGATTGACCAATCCAGGATCAATGTGCTAGCTGGCAGGGTTTTGGTGAGGGCGGCTCTCTGCTTCCAAAACGGAAATTTAATTGTGGTGCTCAATATTTTAGGCCTAAAAAAATGTATGTGCCGATTATCGTAAATATAGTTTTGTTGTTGTGTTGTTACTTTTGTTGTTTTAATGTTGACTTTTTAAAATTTTTAGTGCATTGTAGTTACATATAATAATGCAGTTCATTTTGACATATTCATAATGCATATAACATTTTTTTTTTTTTCAACCCCCAGCACTATTCCTGTCCCCTCCCCTTCTCCCTCCCCCTGATATCTTTACTCCATTGGTCTTCCTTCCATTTATTTAAGTTTTAATTGGTGCATTATAGTTATATATAAAGTTGGACTACACTGTGAAGGATTCGTACACACACGTAATAATTTGGTCAACTTTATTCCCCATGTCTTTCCCTGAGCATCCTCCCTCACCCCTCATCCCCTGTTTCTAGTCTACTTTTCTCCTTTCTATTTTCACAAGATTTCCCCCTTTTTATAAATTTCTTTTTTCTCTCTAGCTCGCACATATGAGAGACAGCATTCTACCTCCGGCTTTCTGAATGCTTATTTCACTTAACATGATGCTCTCTGGCCCCATGCTTTTATTAACAAATGAGATTCTTCTTAAAGAAAAGAAATAGATCATCTCTCTCTTCAGAATTCTAGGCTGTTTAAACTTTGCCAAAACCTTCTCCATGGTAGAAAAAAAAAAAAAAATGGGGAAAGGAAGAAAGAGGGAACAAAGAAAGAAAGGAGAGGAAGCAGGAGGAGGCGGGCAGGAAGTTATCTGTTATTAGTTAACAACTTGCCAACAAGAAAAAAAAAACCAAGAAGAAAATCGTTTCCCTTCTTTAAGACCAATATCTGGGAATTATAGGTGATCTAATAGTCATCACGAATGGTGGGTAATCAGGCATGCTTCAGGGCCTTTGGAGGTAAAGAAATTCGTAGGGGGATATTTAATTTCCATATACATCTTTTAAAAAATAAAATAGCATTCCAATTCTAATTCAAGACTAGAGACCTTTTGCTTCATCTTTTTTGTGTAGATCAATGTCTCCCGTCTTCTACACTAGGAATCCTGGTTTGTAATGACACTAGATGTAATAGAATATTCATATGCATGTACTTTATACCCTTTAGGCATGCAGTGGTCTCAAAATCACAACACAAATACATTGTATTTACAATATTTAGAAAATGTCATTATTGAACAGTCAAAAAAATTTTACATATACTGTATCCCTTCCTCAATTGTAAGGATTGCCACGTATCTATATAGTCAGATCACGTTGATGTTATGTATTGTAATCTCTTTGAATCCTCCAGTGATTCCAGTCCTATAAAAGACAGTATTTAACACTTACCACCAGGTTTTTATGTAGACATCTCTAGCAATTTCGATTGCCTCAAGTTGATCCTTCAGTAGATTCTTTAGAAAAGACCATGGGAAAAATATTCTCTGAGATCTACCATGTTCATAGCCATTTATCATTGCTCTCTATTCTTAAAGATAATTTTTGCTATATCAAAAATACTTGGTTTTATTTTCTTTCATTCATTATTTTAAATATGTTACTTCATTTTCTTTGGGTTTATCAGTTTTTGATCAGAGGTCTTGATGATGATCTAATTTTATTTTACTTATAAGTTGCAATCATTCTGCTTATTTGCCCGTGGGATCATTTCTTTTTATTTGAAGTCCAGTGACTTAAAAACAATTTATTTTGATGTTGGCCTTTATGGATTGATTGATATTCTCAAGCACAAGGGTGCACTTTTTCAAGGCTGCATGTTTGTTTCAGGAATGGTACATTGGATTACAGTTCTGACTATTGCTCCTGTCTGCTTGCTTTCTTTTTTCTCTTCAGGAATTCCTACTTTTTTTTTTTTTTTTTTCCCCCTTTTTCTACCTACCTTCATGATTCATCTCTTTCTATCAAATTTATTTAATCTTCTTCTTCATTTCCTTTTAATTTAAAAAAAAGCATTCTTTTTTTTAATCTCCTAATTGTCCTATAGCATGATCTTACTGCTTTATTTACTCTTGTATTTGTACAAAATCAACATTTTTAAATGACTTTTCAATATTTCTTATTTTTTCTTTAACTTCTGTCACTGATTTCTGAGTTTTTCTGATTCATGTTTATGCTGTTCTTTTATGTTGGATACGATTTTCATGCTGTCTTTTTACTTATTTTGAAATAGTATATAATAGTTCTGATTTTTTTTGTTTTGTTTTGTTTTGTTTTAGTTGTACACAATTCCTTTATTTTTATGTGGTGCTGAGGAATGAACCTGGGCCCTGCACATGCTAAGTAAGCGCTCTACTGCTGCGCCACAACCCCAGCCCCAGTTCGGATGTTTTTATATGCGTTATTTACAATAGCACCTTCACTCTCTTTAGAAAGATCATACTACTCATTTTCACTTTTCTTTTTGTAACTTAGTAAGGAATTTCACCTTGATAGCCTTCTGTTGCATATCTTTGTGAGAGTTTACTTTATCTGTAGTTTGACAATGAGGCTGGATGCACATAGCTATGCTGACTTCAATGAGCTGTCCATTGATGTAAACTAGAAATGTCTTTGGAAGTTTCCTTTCACCAAGGTGAATAATTAGTATATAGATTCTTATTTGTTGGTACGCTAACTTAGTTAACATTTATAATATTAAAAACCAATTGATGAAAGTTAGTGATCCAATACAATTTTTGCCATTATATGTAAGGCTGTGATTGCCATGCTTATACGTCAATTTTGGTCCAAATCACTAGTTTATTCATTAGATTAACATATTACATATTACTGATCAGAAAGGTTAAAAGTTTTAGCAACTTTGCAAAGTGCAAAAGTGTTCACTTTGCCACTCTTGCCGATCATTAGCCAATTTCATAGTTAAACAATTTTATCTTTGCTTAAAAAATGAAGTCAAAAAATGAAAAACGAAGTCAAACTCAACCATGTTTTATTGATCTTTTAAATTTATTCTATTATGATTATTTGTTTTAAAACTATCTCATGAATTATAAAATCAACCACACGATCACCACCCCAGATCTCTCAGTGTTCTCTCAGGAAATGCCACTGGCAGGCCACCTGGGACCTGGCTGAGCATCTCAATCTCCATTATCATTTGCTTCCAATCTTTTCTCAAGCTCTCTAGATTTTGCATCTGAAAACAGTAAAATCAACCCAATTTCTTGCATTGCCACTGTGCCCATGTTAATGGAAACTATTGGTCTCTGAGCTTTCCTTTCACCCTCCTCTACACTGCAGTCAAAGAGCTTTAACAGTATAGCTCTTTCTAATCCTTTATGCTTCAGAAAGAATTTCCCAAACATAAGCCATTGTCTTTTACAGCATTCTTAATTGTCAATGGATCAATGGATTGTCTCCATCATTACTTTTCTCTAGAAATTCAAAAACATTGGGCTGTACTTTTTCATTGATAGAAGAATAAAAAAAAAAAAAAAAAAAAAACAAAAACTTCCCGATGAAAATACCTTTTTTTTTTTTGTTACTTTTACAACTAAATGAGGGTTTATTGCATGTCCTCTGTTAATGTGTTTGTGTTTCTATTTCTTGAGTTATTTTTAGCCTATTGACATATAAAGCCAGTTCTAATTGGTGTTTATGTTCACTTGAAAACAAGGCATATTCTCAGGCAAAGTGCTCATTATACAGACTCTATCCTATGGTT
>JAKELJ010001250.1:0-10496 GCA_025594165.1 Tamias sibiricus
ACAAGCTAAGAAACATGGAATTATTCCAGTAAGGGTAAAACCTTTTTTCTGTGAGTTTTGAGAACTCTTTTGCTACCTAGTGTTCAGCGTGAATACTTGAAACCAGGACAGAAGCACAGTGTGCTCATTGGGAACTAAAGTGTTGTTCTGCGTTTTTAAAGTTCTAAGCATTAGCCATTGAGGAATTAACCTACAATACAGGCGTTTTCAGTGAAATTCGCCTATCAGGGTAAATATCCAATAGGCTCTAAACCACAAACCCGGATGGTGGATTGAGCAAATTTTGGGAGTCATGAGGGGCACAAAAGAGAGAATCATTTTGTCAGAGTTTCATTGAAATACACAAAGAAACCTAGTACCCACAAGCTAAGAAACAATGGAATTTAATTTCATTTGGCTAAACGCTTTTCTGTGAGTTTGAAACTCTTTTGCTACCTATGATTCAGCTTTGAGATACTGGAACCAGGAAGAAGCACTGTGTCTCTTGTGAACTGAAAGTGTTGTGGTCCTGCATTTGTTAAAGTTCTCAGCATTAACCATTTGAAGAATTAAACTCACATGCGTTTTCAGAGGCATTTTCACCTAATCAGGGAAAACTTCCAATAGACTGTAAACAAAAGACACCGGTTGATGTTGGGATGACCCAAACTCTGCGGAGCCTTGAGGGGCAACATGGGAAATCATTTTTTTCAGAAGTTTCATTGAAATACACAAAGAAAACATAGTTCCCCAGAGCTAAAAACATGGAATCATTTCTTAGCTAAAACGCTTTTCTGTGAGATTGAACTCGTTTGTACCTAGTGATTCACTTTTGAGACCTCTTGAACCAGGACAGAAGCACAGTGTGCTCTTGTGATCTGAAGTGCTCTTCTTGTCTCGCATTTCCAAGTTCTTGGCATTAACCATTGAGAAATGTAAACGACAGGGGTTTTTCAGTAAAATTCGCCTAATCAGGATATACATCCATAGGTCTATACGAAAAGAAGCCCGTGAAGGTGGGTTGACCACATTTGGAGAGCCATGAGGGGTACAAGAGAAAATCATTTTGGTCAGAGTTTCATTGAAATACAACAAAGAAACCAAGTAACCCACAAATCTAATAAACATGGAATCATGTCCAATGGCTTAAACGCTTTTCTGTGAGTTTGGAAACTCTTTTTGCTTCCTAGTGATCAGCTTTGAGATACTTGATCCATGAAGAAAGCCCAGTGTGCATCTTGTGAACTAAAGTGTTGTTCTGCATTTTTAAAGTTCTAGCATTAACATTTAAGAATAAAGCCTTCACAAGGCTTTTTCAGGCATTTTCGCCTAATCAGGGTAAATATCTAATGACTGAAAACAAACACCCTTGATGGTGGGATGACCAAACATGGTGAGGCCTGAGGTCACAATGAGGATCATTTTTCATAGTTTTCAGTGAAATAACAAAGAAACCTAGTGCACAGAATGCTAATAAAACATGGAGTTATTTCCATTTCTCTAAAACGTCTTTTCCTGTAGTATTAAACATCTTTTTGCTACCTATGAGTCAGCTTTGAGATACTTGGAACCAGACAAGGAGCACCAAGTTGGGGGTTGGGGTGGGCTCTTGTGATCTGAAGTGCTTTTTCTTCCCTGCATTTTCAAATGTCCTATAGTAACCCCATTTAGGAATTAAACTGCAGCGTTTTCATTGAAAATTCGCCTAATCAGGGCAAACATACCAATAGGCCTAAACAAAAAACCCGGGATGGTGGGAAGACCAAATTGTCGAGCCATGAGGGGGCATCAAGGAGAGAATCATTTTGTCAGAGTTCATTGAAATCCACAAAGAAACCTAGTACCCACAAGCTAAGCAAACATGGAATTCTTTCCAGTAGGGTAAAACGCTTTGCTGTGAGTTTGAAAACTCGTTTTGCTACCAAGTGATTCAGCTTTGAGATACTTGAACCAGGAAAAAGAAGCACATGTGCTCTTGTGAACTGAATTGCGTTTTTCTGCATTTTCAAAGTTCCTAGCATTAACCATTGAGGAATTAAACTACAGGAGTATCAGTGAATTCGACTAATCAGGGTAAACATCCATAATAGCGCTAAGCTACAAAACCCTGATTGTGGATGACCACATTTGAGGAGCCATGAGGGGCACAAGAGAGAATCATTTTGTCACAGTTTCATTGAAATACACAAAGAAAACCTAAACCCACAAGCCTAAGAATCATGAAATTATTTCCAGTTGGCTAAAACGCTTTTTCTGTGAGTTTGAAACTCTTTTGCTACCTAGTGATTCAGCTTTGAGATACTTTTAACCAGGACAGAAGCACAGTGAGCTCTTGTGTGAACTAAAGTGGTGTTCTGCGTTTTAAAGGTTTCCAGCATTAACCATTTAAAAATTAAAACTCACAGGCATTTTCAGGCATTTTTCCGCCTAATGCAGGGTAAACATCCAATAGACGTGTAAACTAAACCACCCTTGATGGGAGATGACCAAACTTGGGAGTCTTGAGGAGCACATGAGAGAAATCATTTTTTTCAGAGTTTCATTGAAATTACACAAAGAAACCTAGTGCCCCAGAAGCTAAGAAACATGGAATTATTTCCAGTTCGCTAAAACCTTTTCTCTTTTGTTACCTAGTGATTCATCCATTGAGATACTTGGACCAGGAAAGAAGACAGTGTGATCCTTGTGACTGAAGTTCTTTTCTTGCATGTTCAAAGTCTTCTAAGCATTAACCAGTGAGAGAGATTAAACTACGGCTATGTTCGAGTGAAGTCGCCTATCAAGGGTAAATATCCAATAGACCTCTAAACATAAAACCTGGATGGTGGATTGACCACATTTGGGTGAAGCCATGACGGGCACAAGAGAGACATCATTTTGTCAGAGTTTCATTGAAATACAAAAGAAACCTAGTACCCAGAATCAAAGAAACATGGAAATTATTTCCAGTTGGCTAAATCGCTTTTCTTCTGTGAGTTTGAAACCTTTTGCTACCTAGTGATTCAGCTTAGAGAATACTTGAAACCAGGAAGGGAGACACCGTGTGCTCTTGTGATATGTAATATGCTTTGCTGCATTTAACAAAGTTCTGGCTTTAACATTGGAGGAAATTAAACTGCAGGCATGTCAGTGAATTCGCATAATCGGCAAAACATCCAACAGGCTCTAAACAAAAAACCGTGATGTGTGGGATGGACCAAAATTTGGAGATGCCTCATGAGGGGCACAAGAGAGTAATCATTTTAGTCCCAGAGTTTCATTTGAAATAACACAAAGAAACCGTGGAGTACCCAGGAAGGTAAAGAAACATGGAATTATTTCAAGTTCTCTAAAACGCTTTTTTGTGAGTTTGAAACTCTTTTGCTACCTAGTGATTCAGCTTTGAGATACTTGAACCCAGGACAGAAGCACAGTGTGCTCTTGTGATCTGACGTGCTTGTTTTCTGCATTTTCAAATTTTCTAGCATTAACCATTGAGGAATTAATTCTACAGGAATTTCAGTGGATATTCGACTACTCAGGGTAAACATCCCATAGGCTTTAAGCAAAAAACCCTGTTGATGGTGGAGATGCCACACATTTGGGAGCCATGAGGGGCATAAGAGAGAATCATTTTGTCAGAGTTTCATTGAAATAAAAAAAAGAAACCTAGTACCCACAATGCTAAGAAACATGGAAATATTTCCAGTTGGCTGAAAACGCTTTTCTGTGACTTTGAAACTCTTTTGCTACCTAGTGATTCAGCTTTGAGATACTTGAACCGGAATAGAAATCACAGGTGTGCTCTTGTGAACTAAAGTGTTGTTCTACGCGTTTTTAAAGTTCCCTGCATTACTCATTTTAGAATTAAACTCATAGGAGTTTTCAGGCATTTTCGCCTCAATCAGGGTAAACATTTAATAGACTGTAAACAAAACACCATTGATATGGTGGGATGAACCAAACTTGGGGAGCCTAGAGGGGCACATGAGAGAAATCATATTCTTCAGAGTTTCATTGAAATACCACAAAGAAACCTAGTGCCCAGAAGCTGCTAAGAAACATGGAATTATTCCAGTTGGCTAAAATGCATTTCTGTGTTTGAAACATCTTTTGCTATCTATGATTCAAGCTTTGAGATACTTGAACCAGGAGAGAAGCACAGTGTAGCTCTTGTGAACTAAAGAGTTGTTTCTGCGTTTTTAAAGTAATAGCATTATAACCATTTAAGAATTACACTCACAGGCGATTTTCAGGCATTTTCTCGCCTAATCAGGGGTAAACATCCAGTAGAGACTTTAAACAAAACACCCATGATGGTGGGATGACCAAACTTGGGGACCCTTGTGGGGCCATGAGGGGCACATGAGAGAATCATTTTTTTTCAGAGTTTTCATTGAAATACACAAAAGAAACCTAGTACCCACGAAGCATAAGAAACATGAATTATTTCCAGTTGGCTAAAATGCTTTTTTTCTGTGAGTTTGAAACTTTCTTTTGCTACCTAGAGATATTCACCATTGAGATACTTGAACCAGTAGAGAAGCACAGCGTGTGCTCTTGTGAACTTAAGTGTTGTTGCTGGGGGCGTATTTACCCAAAGTTCTAGCATTAACCATTTAAGAAATAAAACTCAGACAGGCGTTTTCAGGCATTTTCGCACCTAATCAGGGTAAAACATCCAATAGACTGTAAACAAACACCCTTGATGTGTGGATGACAAAACTTTGGGAGCCTTGAGGGGCACATGAGAGAATCATTTCATTCCGTGTTTCATTGAAATAACACAAGGAAACCTAGTTGCCCAGAAGCTAAGAAACATGGAATATATTTCGAGCTTCGCTAAAACGCTTTTTTCTGTGAGTTTGAAACCTTTTGCTACCTAGTGATTCAGCTTTGAGATACTTGAACGAGGACAGAGGTACAGTGTGCTTTTTTGATCTGAAGTGCTTTTCTGCATTTTTCAAAGTTCTAGCATTAACCATTGAAGAATTAAAGCTAACAGGCTTTTTCAGTGAAATTCGCCTAATCAGGGTAAACATCCAATAGGCTCTAAACAAAAAAAAAAAAAAACTACCCGTGATGGTGGAGATGACAAAATTTGGGACCATGAGGGACACCAAGAGAGAATCAGTTTTGTCAGAGTTTTCATTGAAATACACAAAGTAAACCTAGTAACCCACAAGCTAAAAAACATAGGAATTATTTCCACTTGGCTAAAATGCTTTGTCTGTGAGATTTGAAACTTTTTTGCCTAACCAGTGATTCAGCTTTGAAGATACTTGAACCAGGAGAGAAGCACGTGTGGTCTTGATGATACTAAAGTGTTGTTCTTCGAATTATTAAAGTTCTAGCATTAACTATTTAAGAAAAAAACTCACAGGCGTATTTCAGGCATTTTCGGCTAATCAGGGTAAACATCCAATAGACTGTAACAAAAACACCCTTGATGATGTGGGATGACCAAACTTTGCGGAGCCTTGAGGGGCACATGGAGAATCATTTTTTCAGAGTTTCATTTGAAATACACAAAGAAACCTAGTATCCCAGAAGCTAAAAACTTGGAATCATTTCCAGTTCGGCTAAAACGCTTTTCTGTGAGTTTGAAACTCTTTTGTCTTACCTAGTGATTCAGCTTTTGAGACACTTGAACCAGGAACAGAAGCACAGTGTGCTCTTGTGACTCCTGAAGTGCTCTGCTTCAGCATTTTCTAAGTTCTTGCATTAACCATTGAGGAATTAAACTACAGGCAGTTTTCAGTAAATATTCGCCTAATCAGCGTAAACATCCAATAGGCTCTAAACAAAAAAACCCGTGTTGGTGGATTGACCCTACAATTGAGAAGAGCCCTTGTGGGGCACAAAGAAGAAAATCTTTTTGTCCACAGTATCATTGTAAATACACAAAGAAACCTTGATACCTCACAAGCTAAGAAACATGGAATTATTTAATTCCAGGTTGGCTAAAACGCTTTTTCTGTGATGTTTGATACACTTGTGCTAACCTAGTGATTCAGCTTTGAGAAACTTGAACCAGGACAGAAGCAACAGTGTGCTCATGTGAACTAAAAGTGTTTTACTGGCGTGTTTTAAAGTACCAGCATTAAACCATTTAAAAAGTAAACTCACAGGCGTTTTCAGGACAGGCTTTTTTCGACCTAATCAGGGTTAAAACATCCAATATACTGTAAACAAAAACACCACTTGATTGGTGGGATGACCAAACTTGGGGAGCTTGAGGTGGCACATGAGAGAATCATTTTTCAGAGTTCATCTGAAATACACAAAGAAACCTAGAGTGCCCAGAAGCTAAGAAACATGAATTATTTCCAGTGGCGTGCTAAACGCTCTTTTCTGTGAGTTGAAACTCTTTTGCTACCTAGTGATTCATCTTGAGATACTTGAACCAGGACAGAAGCACAGTGTGCTCTTGTGATCTGAAGTGCTTTTCAGCATTTTCAACGTTCTATGCGATTAACCATTGAGGAATTAAAACTAACAGGCTTTTCAGTGAAATTCGCCTAATCAGGGTAAAACATCCAATAGGCTCTAACATAAAAACCCGTGATGGTGGGATTGACCAAATTTGGGGAGCCATGAGTGGGCACAAGAGAGAATCATTTTTTGGTCAGAGTTTCATTGAAAAATCACAAAGAAACCTAGCTACCCCACAAGCTAAGAAAACACATGGAATTATTTCCAGTTGGCTAAAACGCTTTACTGTAGAGTTTTGAAACTCTTTTGCTACTAGTGATTCAGCCTTTGAGATACTTGAACCAGGGAGTAGAAGCACAGTGTGCTCTTGTGAACTAAAGTGCTGTTCTGCGTTTTCTAAAGTTCAGCATTAACCATTTAAGAATTAAACTGCACAGGAGTTTTCAGTGCATTTTTCGCCCTAATCAGGGTAAACAGTCCCAATACGACCTGTAAACAAAACACAACCTTGAAATTGGTGGTATGAACCAAAACTTTGGGAGCCTTGAGGGGCACATGGAGAGAATCATTTTGTCAGAGTTTCATTGAAATACACAAAGATAAACCTAGTACCCATGATGCTAAGAAAACATGGATAGAATTAATTTCCAGTTGGCTAAAATACGCATTTCTGTGACGTATTGAAAACTCATTTTGCTACCTAGTGATTCAGCTTTGAGATACTTGAACCAGGAGAGAAGCACAGTGTGCTCTTGTGAACTAAAGTGTTTGTTATCTGCGTTTTTTAAAAGTAATAGCATAACCATTTAAGAATTACTCTCACACAGGCGTTTCTCAAGGCATTTTCGCCTAATCAGGGTAAACATCCAGTAGACTGTAAACAAAACACCCATGATGTAGTGCGATGACCAAACTTGGGGAGCCTTGAGGGGCCTTGAGGGGCACATGAGAGAATCATCTTTTTTCAGAGTTTTTCATTGAAATATACAAAGAAACCTAATGCCCACAAGCTAAGTAAACATGGAATTTTTTCCTGTGTTGGCTAAAATGCTTTCTGTGAGTTGTGCAAACTCTTTTGCTACCTAGTAGATTCACCTTTTGAGATACTTAGAACCAGTAGAAGAAGCACAGATTCATCCGTGCACTTGGTGAACTTAAAAGTGTTGTTCTGCGTTTTTAAAGTTCTATCATTAACCATTAAGCCATTAAACTCAACAGTGCGTTTTCGAAGGAAATTCGCCTAATCAGGGTAAACATCAATAAAGACTGTAAACAAACAACCCATTGATGGTGGGATTGACCAAACTTTGGGAGCCTTGAGGGGCACATGAGAGAATCATTTAGTCTTACAGTGTTATCATTGAAATACAACAAGGGAAACCTAGTGCCCCAGAAGCTAAGAAACATGGATATTTATTTCGACTGTCCGGCTAAAACGCATTTTCTGTGAGTTTGTTAACTCTCTTTGCTACACCCTCCCCTAATTGATTCAGCTTTTGAGATACTTGAAACCAAGGACAGATAGCACAGTGTGCTTTTCTGAGATATGAAGTGCTTTTTCAGTATTTTTCAAAGTATTCTAGGCATTAACCATTGAGGAAATTAAAACTACCAGGCGCCGTTTATCAAGTGAAACTTCGCCCTAATCACAGGGTAAACATACCCAAAAGGACGCTAAACAAAAACCCCGTGCACGAGGGTGGAATTGACCCAGAATTTGGGGAGCCATGAGCGGCACAAAGAGAGAATCATTTTGTAGAGTTTTCATCTGAAATTACACAAAAGCAAACGCTACTAGTAACCCACAAGTAATGAAACATGGTAATTATTTCCTGGGAGTTGGCTAAAATGCTTTTCTGCGTGAGTTGAAACTCTTTGCTACCGTAGTCTGAATTTCAGCTTTGAGATACTTGAACCAGGAGAGAAAGCACAGTGTGCTCTTGTGAACTAAAAGTGAGTTGTTCTGCGTTTTTAAAGTTCTAGCATATTAACCTTTAAGAATTAAAACTGCACAGGCGTCTCTTTCAGGCATTTACGCCTAACTTCAGGGGTAAATATCGAATAGACTGTAAACAAAACCCCCTTGATGTTGGATGAACCAACTTGGGACCTTGAGTGGGGCACATGAGAGAATCATTTTTTCAGAGTCTCATTGAAATACACAAAGAAACCTAGTGCCACACAAGCTAAGAAACAATGGGATTTTTTCCAGTTGGTCTAAAACACTTTTCAGTTAGTTTGAATCTCTTATTGTTCACTAGTGGATTCATCTTTGAGATACTTGAAACCAGGAAAGACACAGTGTGCTCTTGTGATCTGAAATTTTTTCTGCATTTTCAAAGTTCTAAGCCTTAACCATTGAGGAATTAAACTACAGGCTTTTTCAGCTGAAATTCGCCTAATCAGGGTAAATATCCCAAGTAGCTACTAAAGAACTAAAACCCGGATGGTAAGTTGACCAGAAATTAATGGGGAGGCCATGAGTGGCACAAGAGAGAATCATTTTGTCAGAGTTTCATTGAGATACAAAAGAAACCTATACCCCAGAAGCTAAGAAACAAAGGAATTATTTCCAGTTGGCTAATTGCTTTTCTGTGAGTTTGAAACTCTTTTGCTACCTAGTGATTCAGCTTTGAGATACTTGAAACCAGGGACAGGAGCACAGTGTGCGCTAGTGATATGAAATTGCTATCTATCTGCATTTTCAAAGTTCTAGCTTAACATTGAGAATTAAACTCAAGGCGATTTCAGTGAAATTCGCCTATATCAGAGGGGCAAACATCCAATAGGCCTAAACAAAAAAACCCGTGATGTGGGAGACCAAATTTGGCGACCATGAGGCACAAGAGAGAATCATTTTGTCAGCAGTTCCTTGAAATACACAAAGAAACCTTGTACCCAGAAGCTAAGAAAACATGGGAATTAAATTTCCAGTTCTCTAAAACGCTTTTATTGTGAGTTTCGAAACCGTTTGCTACCTATGATTCACTTGAGATACTTGACCCGGACAGAGCACAGTGTGCTCTGTGATCTGGGACGTGCTTTTCTCATTTTCAAAGTTCTAGCATTAACCATGGAGGAATAAAACTACAGGAATTTCAGTGAAGATTCGACTACTTCAGGGTAAATATCCATAGGCTTTACGCAAAAAAACCGTGAGGTGGATTACCACAATTTGGGGAGCCAATGAAGGCACAAGAGAGAATCATTTTGTCAGAGTTCATATGAAATAAAAAAAGAAACCTAGTACCCACAAGCTTAAGAAACATGAAATATTTCCAGTTGGCTAAACGCTTTTCTTTGACTTTGAAACTCTTTTGCTACCTAGTGATTCAGCTTTGAGATACTTGAACCAGGAAAGAAGCCAGTGTGCTCTTGTGAACTAACGTGTATGGTCTGGTTTTTAAGTTCCAGCTTAACCCATTTAAGAATTAAACTCATAAGGCATTTTCAGGCATTTTCCGCCTAAATCAGGGTAAGACATTTAATAGACTGTAAACAAAACACCAATTGATTGTGGGATGACCTAACTTGGGGAGCCTAGAGGGGCACATGAGAGAATCATTTCTTCAGAGTTTCATGGAAATAGCACAAAGAAACCTAGTGCCCAGAAGCTAAGAAACAAGGAATTATTTCCAGTTGGCTAAAATGCTTTTCTGTGAGTTTGAAACTCTTTTGCTATCTAGTGATTCAGCTTTGATATACTTGAACCGCAGGAAGAAAGCAGCAGTGTGCTCTTGGTGAACTAACGTTTTGTTCTGCGTTTTAAAGTAATACATTAACCAGTTTAAGAAATACTCCTCACAGGTGTTTTCAGGCATTTTCGCCTAGCAGGGTAAACACAGTAGACTGTAAAAAAAAAAAAAACCCTTGATTGGTGGGATGACCAAACTTGGGGAGCCTTGAGGGGCCCTTGAGGGGCACATGAGAGAATCATTTTTTTCAGAGTTTCACTGAAATATACAAAGAAACCTAATACCCACAAGCTAAGAAACATGGAATTTTTTCCTGTTGGCTAAAATGCTTTTCTGTGAGATTGAAATTCTTTTGCTACTAGAGATTCACCTTTGAGATACTTGAACCAGGACAGAAGCACAGTGTGC
>JAKELJ010001251.1:0-10486 GCA_025594165.1 Tamias sibiricus
TTCTTCACTGCTTTATTTCAAACTCCAACTATAGGGCTAGGGTGTAGCTCAGTGGTAAAGCACTTGCCTAGCATGCATGAGACTCACGCACAATTTCCAGCATCTAAAAGGAAAAACAGGGGTTGGGGTTGTAGCTCAGTGGTAGAACACACATGTGATGCACTGGGTTTGATCCTCAGCACCATGTAAAAATAAATGGATGAAGTGAAGATATTGTGTCCATCTACTGTTGCTGCCTGAAGCGATTGCTGCTTGGAGCAACAATGCCACAGGAATAAGTTCAGAGGCGGACTGGAAACAAACAGGCTCTTTATTCTGCTTGCTTCTCTCTCCAGCTCCAACAACAACTCCAACACCATCCACACTCCTACAACCACCACCACACCACAAAAATGCACCAACCTGATCCGCAATGTCCCGGGCCAAGTCTCAAGAGATCATGGAAGGTGGCAATGCTCGAACATCTCCACGGCTCACAGCTAACCACAATCTTAGCTATCTCCTTAATTAGGGCTCCTACATTCCCCCCCTTTTGTTTGAAAAGAGGGGATGCTCTAGGACGTCCATGTGCAACCAACATTCTTACCCATAATCGGATAATCAAGGCTGTGCCCTTGACTCCTGTCTTAGGTTGATATGTCGGCCACATGAGACTGTCCGTGAAACTGTGCCTGTCTTAGGTTGTCCCCCTCTGGGGATCTTACCTGTCATTGGCTACCAGCCATCCAATCGAGCCCTTTAGGATCGACTGTGTATGATGACTAACAGCCATCCAATTGTGAGGAGATGCTGCGGCTTTAAGGTGATAAGCCTTCTGCTGACGAGCCAAGTTGCATAGCATATCAAATTCTCTAAACAAATCAGCTGCCCTGAGTTCTATCAAGTAATGCACTGAGTTCTCTAGACAAATACCCGCAAGGCATTGTCCTGTAAAGTCCCAAACAATGAAAGATCAAAATGATCACTTGTTATAACACGTTGATCTAGGAGGCCCCATGCATGCAGAGCAGAGGCCACACTGCTGGTGAGGTTGTTTGATGCTTGAGCAGCAGGGATGTTTGCAGCAACCGCGATCCTTGCAGCTGTAGCAGCAGCCGTCTTTTTTATGTCTAGACAATGCCACTGGCAAATCTTCAGGGCCCGCTACCTAGAAACTCAAGCATCAATTATTAAAGGAAAGGTAGTGCTAATCCAGCACTGACTCAAGAGGCAAGTTGTCAAACTAAAAAATAGAATTATTAGATTAGAAAATTAAAGTTGATTTCTGCTCACACACATTGTTGCTTGAGCTCCCACAAACATAAGCTGGCAAAATATCATATTCAGAACAAAACAAAGAAAGACTGAGGGTATTTACTGCATTAAAGATAGATTAAAGAAAAGCTAAAGGCACCTTTGAAAAAATAATTTGTTAGCTGGAATCCTCAAGTCTCTGTAACCTTCCATGAAATTATCTGTTGAAATAACTCAAATTAATCAGCTATAAAACAAATAAAGTTAATTACAAATAAACATTCCTATGTCAAAACACCAAAATATCAGGTTATACAGCACTAGTCATATAATTCGCTAAAGAGAAATCCCTGGGACACCTATAAATCAAAATTGAAGGTACTTTCACTTATTAAATTATTTACCCAAATTGAATACTCTTGAACTTAAGTGAATTAAAGTTATTTGGATCCATATACATATATTTTTTTCATAAGCGCTTTGTTATTTGTGACGTCACACAGGACAGACATACAAACCTACAAACATATATTTGTGACGTCACATTTACATGAAATTTAGACAAATGCACAGACATAAAGACATATATAAAAAGAAAAAAAATACAATTGTGTGCACACTAAAGAGAGATCTCGTCCCGGCCGGGAGGAATGACACTTAAGTTGTGAAATATTTTGAAGGACTCTTTTAAGGGAATCATTCCATACCTTCAAATGTATCCATAATAAAGGCCCTTATTGCCAAAATACTCCTGTGGGTTTATATTGTGAAGAAATAATAATCAATATCAGTGGTTGAGTTGAATCAAATCTATCACAATGAGCTCCTTCGATGGCTTTTTTCTACTAACTTTAAAGTTTTCCTAGCATCAGGAGTCAATGTTCGCGGTTAAGATGGATCAGGGTCCCCACAAAGGATGTCAAATAAAGGTTTTAGTTGGCCAGTAGTGAGGTTTAGTGTAGGGCAAAGCCAATTAATATCTCCTAGCAATTTTTGAAAGTCATTGAGAGTGGCCAAATGCTCCTTATTAATTAATATTTTTTGAGGCCTAATAAAAGTGTTTATAATTTGGAATCCTAGATATAATATTGGAGATCTAATTTGAACCTTTTCCTTAGCAATGTTTAGTTCATATTGTTTCAAGTTTTCTGATATATCACTAAATATGGTTAATAAGACTTCTTGATTAGGATGAGCAAGCAAAACATCATCCATATAATGGAGGCACATAAGCTCTGGGTATTTATTTTTGATAGGCTGAATAACTTTATCTACATAGATTTGACACATAGTGGGGCTATTAGCCATTCCCTGCAGCAAAACTTTCCATTGATATCTCCTATCAGGGCCATTATTATTAATAAAAGGAACTGAAAAAGCAAACCTGGGGGTATCCAGAGGGTATAGAGGAATAGAAAAGAAATAATCCTTTATATCAAGAGTAATAAGATGGAAATTTTTTGGAATAGCTACAGGATTAGGAAGTCCAGGTTGAGTAGGGCCCATGATTTGCATGGTTTTATTAATTTCTCTAAGATCATGTAACAATCGCCATTTTCCTGATTTTTTCTTGATCACAAATATGGGGGAATTCCAGGGAGAGGTGGAAGGTTCTATATGTCCTGCTTCTAGTTGTTCCTGAACTAGTAGGTGGGCCGCTTGTAATTTCTCTTTAGATAGGGGCCACTGAGGGACCCACACTGGCTTATCAGAAAGCCATGGTATTTTCAAAATTATTTTCTCAGTGGCCCCCCCAAAAAATATCTTTTTCCTTTATGATAATGATTTATTATCATTAATTATTTATTTAGGGTTAAGATTACCCTGTACTTTTTGATAGTGATTTCTTATAGGGTTAAGATTATCCTGTACTTTTTGATAATGATTTCTTTTAGGGTTAAGATTAGCCTGTAGATTTTCACATTTAACACCTGAAGGCTTGGTTGCAAAGTGTACTCCCATTTGTTGCAAAATATCTCTTCCCCATAAACTAACCGGTAGGTTAGGTAAAACATAAGGCTGAAATGTTCCTTTATGCCCTTCATCATCCTCCCATTTAAAAATTACTGCACTTTTCTCTGGGAGGTTATTATATCCCAAGCCTCTTAAATTGGTTGAAGATTTTTGCAGAGGCCAGTGCTTGGGCAATTGCTGTAGATTAATGATGGAAGAGTCAACTCCAGTATCTATCAGTCCCTCCATCTCTAATCCTTGGATTTTTGTTTTACACATAGGCCTCCTTGAACAATCCCGAACCCAGCAAGCCATGGATCCTGAGTCAGTGAAACAAAATTCTCTATTGTTCCTTTTTTGAGGCATACTCATTTTAAATGAATTATGTAAATTTGGAAGGAGAAGCAGCTGAGCAATTCTATCTCCTTGATTAACAGAACTTATACTTTGGGGTGAGCTAAGCATTATTTTTATTTCCCCTTTGTAGTCTGAGTTTATTACACCCGGGGTCACTTGCAAACCTAATAAGCTTTTAGGACTTCACCCGAGAATAAGTCCTACAGTCCCTGAGGGAAGAGGTCCCCTGACTCCTGTGGGAATCAGTTGAACCCACATTTCAGGTGTTAACACTATTCAGGTGGTGGAACAGAGGTCTAATCCTGCATTTCCTCCTGATCCTCTGGCGAGGGAGTGGATGGGTAGTAGGGATTGTGTCGGGAAGCATCTGAGTGGATGCTTGATGATACTCCTCTTCCAATGCCTCGTACATTTGTGGGCCCCAGGGCATTGGGCCCCATGGCCCGTTTTTTAAATTCCTGGACAAATGATTTCCATAGATGTCAAATTTTGAATGGCATTTATTGGTCCAATGATTTCCCTTTTTACACCTGGGGCAGTGGCCTGGGGCACGGTATGAGCTTGGTATTATTTCTCTTTGGGGATTTTGCCCAGAGTAGCCTGATTGATTATGATAATTTTGCCTGGAATATCCTGATTGATTATAATTTCTAGGTTGAGCCCTTGTGAAATTTTGAGGGGAAGCACCTCTCATTGCAGCTGCAATCAATCACATTTCCTGTGACAAAGGTGTCATTTGTATCTTTACATAGTTGTATATATATGGAAAGATCCTTTTTATTTCTCCATGGCCTGATGGCTTCCTGGCAGTATTTATTAGCATTTTCGTATACTAATTGAATAACTAATGGCATAGCTTGATCAACGTCTCCAAACCTGCAGTTCTCAAAAGTCGATCAGCAAAGTCAGCATATGGCTCATTAGGTCCTTGAATCACTTTTGACAAGCTACCTTATAGATCCCCAGGTCCTTGTAAAGTTTGCCATGCCTTCAAGGCAGCTGCATATATCTGAGCATATACACCTGGGACATAATATTTTTGAGCCTGTGAGTCTGCAAACTGCCCCTTTCCTGTGAGCATTTCTATATTATGGTCTCCAAACGCTGCAGCTGCATTTCTTTTAGCCGTTTCTATACAAAGTTCTTGAAATTGCGATCGCCAAACCAAGTATTGCCCCCCACTTAATGCTGCTTTACATAGACTTTTCCAGTCTGAGGGGGTTAAGCTAAAGTTGTTAAGGGACTCCAGCATACTCAACGTGAAAGGAGCTTGAGGCCCATACATCATTACTGCCTCTTTGAGATTTTTTATTGTTTTGAAATCTACTGACTGGTGGACCCTCTGTCTATTTTCATTTTCAAATACTGGCAGTTCCCAATGTATCTGTGAGTTACCCTTGAGAGTGAATAAGCACTCAGAAAGACTTTTTATTTCTGTTTCTAGGGTTTGCAAACGCCTAGTAATACCCTTCATATTTTCTGTAATGGATTCCACCCATGGGGGAGTAGGGGACACAAGTGGCTTCTCTACTTGACGGTCCTTTTTCTTTTTTAATTTCTTTTTGTTCTTTTTACTGGAGACTGTGCTCCCAGAATCACCTTTTGATTCCTCTTCACTACTATCACTTTTACTGGTATCCTGAATTTCAGCTTCTAAGGAGAGTACATATTCTTCAGCTAATTTCAATAAGTTTCTGATGGCTTTTGCAGCTCTTACTTTTGAATTTACACCACTACTCTTCTCACTGGTATTAACTGACTCAGAGGCTATGCTTTCTTGATCACTCTCCTCACTATCCACTGAGTCCGCGATATCGAAAAACTCATCCATGGCTTTTATTATCCGGCTTTTTGTTATTTTCGCTTCCATTTTCAGTTCTTACCTGCCAGCTGAATTCCCCATACGGGCCACCACCTGTTGCTGCCTGAAGCGATTGCTGCTTGGAGCAACAATGCCACGGGAATAAGTTCAGAGGCGGACTGGAAACAAAAGGGTCTTTATTCTGCTAGCTTCTTTCTCCGGCTCCAACAACAACTCCAATACCATCCACACTCCTACAACCACCACCACACCACAAAAATGGCACTGACCCGATCCGCAATGTCCCGGGCCAAGTCTCGCGAGATCATGGAAGGTGGCAATGCTCGAACATCTCCACGGCTCACAGCTAACCGCAATCTTAGCTATCTCCTTAATTAGGACTCTACAATCTACAACTAAAAAGATTTTTAAAAAGAAAAGTAAACCTAACACCAATAGTAGTACCATGGCACATGGTAAGAACTCAATGAATATGTGTTGAATGTTGTTGAATTAACTCCTCCTTGGAGATCTCTGCTTAACAGAAAGGTCTCTGATGCTTGCCCCACCTAAGAGCAGCCTCCCTCCCCCTTCAATTCTCTAGGAGTTCCCAGCTGCGTTTGTTTGTACTTCATGACACCTATCACCAATCATAAATAAACATTCTCCTTTGTTTACTTTCTCTCCTGTGTTCTCTCCAATAGATACTAAGTTCCACGAGAAAAGAAATATTAATTTTGTTCAATGTTTAGCACCTAGTAATTGGTAGATAAACATTTGTTCTTAAGAATTGCTTAGTGAAAATTAACCAGCCAAAGAATGGTGGCACTATTATTCCGTTTTATTTGATATGGTAAACAAAATCCAAAAAGGTCTTAAGGGTCCTTTGTAACTTTAAATGAAAGAAACAGAATTAACCATAGCAAGTTGGAAAAGGAAAAAGCATTAGATTTCATGTGGTCCATTTTCCTTTTTTTGCAGGTAAAGAAATTAGGTATCTGGAAGGGAAACCAATGTGCACAACTAGTCAGTAGCAAGATTAGAAGTAAAAACCCATGCTTTCTAACTCTCAGCCCAGTATTTTTACTGCATGATTCATCCTGTCAAGAGTAAAATTTTATTAAGTAGCTATCCTGTTGAGTGGACTTTGACTGATGTGCTCAAAGAGAAGCTAGGCTTTGGGCAATGGTTTTCAGCTCTGGTTGCACACTGCAAAACCTAGAGATCTGCAAAACACACTAATGCAAAGAATCCAACCCCAGATTTTTTCATGTAATTAGGTTAAAAATGCTGATGCCAGCTGGGCGTGGTGGTGCATGCCTGTAATCCCAGCACTTGGGAGGCTGAGGCAGGAGGATCAGTTCAAAGCCAGCCTCAGCAATGGCAAGGCACTTAGCAACTCAGTGAGACCCTGTCTCTAATAAAATACAATAAAAGGGCTGAGTATATGGCCCAGTGGTAGAATGCCTCTGAGTTCAATCCTCAGTACTATATATATATATATATATATATATATATATATATATATACATAAACATATGTATATATATATATATTATATATTATATATACATATATATATGTAACTAGATGCCTAGTTACAGCTCTGATCATTTAAATCAGAATCTCTGGAAATGGGGCTTACATGCCATCATTTCTCTAAAGCTCCCCAGATGAGAACCACATCTTAAAAGGAAGACAGCAATGTAACTATGTAGATTCACCTAGATACAGAGCTCAGGACCCCAGGCTACCATCAGCCCAATCCTTAAACCAGGTTTTCTTCTGTGTTTTTTTTTTCTTTTTTCTGATAATTATCAGTCCTTGTAAGTGTCTCTTGTGAAGAACCATCCCAAACTTGTCAAGACATGGCCCACTCTATTGGTATGTCTGAATCAATTAATAATCTAGTATGTAAGGACTTCTGGGAGACTTCCGTTGTCAAGTTTCTAATAATCCAAGAGAGGCAGGATACAGGGTTGATTTCTCTGTGATACTGTTTGCCCAGTGGAAATTACCAATGGTTAAGAGGAACAAAACATATAAGCTTATAAGAAGCAAAAATCTACTGAATAGAAAATTATCTACAAAAGAAGATTTCCTGGTATTTTGACATTTATGCACATAAGGAACAGGAATATTTTTAAAGCCTCAGATTACATTTATTTCAACATATTTAAAGGACTTCACAGACTATATAATCTTTTTCCTTTAATAGCCTATGTTATCCCCAACTATTTCCAGAGTCCACGGGAATTTTGAGGGCCAGATCTAATCCCCAGGTAGCATCTTCAGGGGCTCTGCTGGAAAATCGAGGCAGGACATCTGAAGTTGCTCAGTAGCCACATCAAAGGAAGATGCAGATAAAAGAATGTAGACTGCTATTTCTTAAGATCAGGTTTTTCCCATTAATATAGTTGCATTTGGGCTTAGTCACAAAAATTGCATTCACTTCTATTTAAGCTCATGCAGAGTTCACTCATAGCCAGTGTCTGGGGGTGGTGGTAGTAATTAAAACCAATTACACAAAGACCTAATTTTGATAATTTTGTATTGTCAACAAATGACTCACAACAGTTTCGGCAACTGCAGTTGGTTAGGAAAACTCTATGGAGAAACTGTCACCTTGGATCATGCCTCTTCAATGGCAGAAGCTTGCAGGGGTAAGGAAGGGGTACAAAAAAAAAAGTGCTCTCTTTAGGTATAAAGCATGGCTATGTCATGCAGTACATAAACAAATCTATTGTATATCCATGGCATTAAAATTTCAGGGCAACCACATATTATATAATTCTTTTCATACAAAATTTACCAAAGAGGCAATTCTATAGAAATACACATAGAAAGTGGATTGGTGATTGACTTGGAATGGGGGTAATGGGGATAGGAGTTTTGGGGGGTTATTTACTAATAAATACAGTGTTTATTTGGGGCCTAATGAAAATGCCCTAAACTTGAATGTAGTGCAGTTTGCATTCTGTATAGACACTAAAAACCATTGATCTATACATTTTAAATGGGAAAATTGTATAATTTGTGAATTACTTCTCAATAAAGTTGTTTTACAAAAAAGCTTTCCTCCAAAAAAAAAAAAAAAAAAAAAAAAAAAAAAAAAAAAAAAAAGCATGAGCAGTGGAGGACAGTTAGTTAGGGGGAAAATGACTAAGAAGACTCCTGAAGAGATCAACGATAAAATATATATATATATACTGAGAAATACTTCCTTGAACCAAAGAACCCAATTTCACTTTTGATCCCTGTATTCCCAGCCCACACAGCAGTGGACATGGATCATCCCTACTTAGCCTCCATGGGTTCTGGATTCTATGAGCCTCATCTCTACCAGTAGGTGGAGTCTGAGTCTGGTCTCAGAGTGATTGGACTGAGAAAAAGAGTGAGTCATGTCTTATGGGGATCAGGAATCACGGGAGTCACCCATTAGAAACTGTCTCCAAGGTTTTGCCCAGCCATGAAGAAAAATGAAATGATGGCATTTACCAGTAAATGGATGGAAATGGAGAAAATAAACCAGACTCAGAAAATCAAAGGTTGTATGTGTCCTCTCATAGGTGGAAGCTACAGCAAAACAAAGGAAAGAAGGCAGTTGGGGAGGAGATTGGGGATTGGATATCATGAAGCTAGAAGGAAGACCAGTGGAGTAGAAGGACAATGAGAGTGAGGAAGGAAGGAAGGGAAAAGGAAAGATAAATGGAACGCATTTAACAAAATCACATTATATTTATATATAAAGGTACCAAAGGAAATTCACCTTTATGTGTATGTAGAAGAAAAAAATATATAGTATAGTAGAGTAGAGGAGGGAGAAGAGGGGGAGAGAGAAGGGGAAGAAAAGAGGGGATGGGGATTGAAATCAAATTCCTTGCATGTATAATTTTGTCAAAATGAACCCAAATACTATGTATCATTTTAATGCTCTAAGAAAGAAGAGAGAGAGAGAGAGAGAGAGAGAGAGAGAGAGAGAGAAAGAAAGAAAGAAGAAAGAAAGAAAAAGAAACTGTCTCCAAGGACTAAGCATATAGTGCAGTGGAACGGGACCTGGGTTCACTCCCTAGCACCAAAATTAATAAGAAACAAAATGGAAAAGCAAAACCTAAAAACCCATAAACTATCTCCTGATCGTGGGTTGCTTGAGACCACTAAAGGTGTCCTAAGCACAAAACTCTCTAAGCCGGCAATGCAGGCTAAGTCCTCAGGAAGGCAGGCTCAGGTGGTTCACAAGCACGGCTTTTATCAGGAAGTGCCCTTGGAATTGACACATGTGGAAGAGAGGGGAAGGAAATAGTATTCAGCAGAGGATTGAGTTGACTTACAGTACAGGATTGACAGTGGTCTGTGAATACTAAAAGCCATTGATTTGTACACTTTAGTGTACACCAACAGCTGAGATAGCCTTTCAGAATTGTCCCAGTGAACACCATTCATGCTGGAAGAGGTATTTGTGTGGCTCATCACAGCATCTCTGTTAGTCACCTTTTCATCACTGTGACCAAAATGCCTGACAAGAACAACTTAGCAGAGGAAGAGTTTATTTTGGCTCATAGTTTCAGAGGTTCAGTCCAAGGTGGGCTGACTCCATTGCACTGGGCCCAAGGAGAGTCAGGACAACATGACAGAAGGGCATGGTAGAGGAGCACTGCTCTGTTCAGAGCAGCATAGGAAGCAGAGAGAGAGAAGGGGAATAGACTACAGGGAAGAGTCACCCTTCCAGGGTACACCTCCAGTGACCCACCTCCTCCAATCACCACCCACTTGCCTTTAGTTACCACCCAGTTAGTCCATTCAAATTAGGATGGACAAATTAGGATATAGCTCTTATAATCTAATCATTTTACTTCTGATTTTCCTGAATTGACATAGGAACTTTTGAGGGACACCTATGAAAACCATAACAGTTTCTAAACCAAACAACATTTTACAAGGGTCAGAACTGGTGTACTGAAGAACTGGACTACAGAAAATGACTTCTAAGATGAAATCATCCTTTTAATCTCAGAACCATAATGAATTTTTATGGCTTTATATTCCTTATATAATCAATCACCATCACAAATAACTAGTATTACAATCTTATATTGATATTCTCATACAAAATACATGAATCAGCGGAAGAGCCGCTGGCGG
>JAKELJ010001252.1:0-10482 GCA_025594165.1 Tamias sibiricus
CCTTTAAGTGGACTGCTCCCTTTTCCGCAGTTTCTAAGTTTCTTTTGTTATATTTCAATGAAACTCTGAAAAAAATGATTCTCTCAGTGCCCCTCAAGGCCCCCAAGTTTGGTCATCCCACCATGAAGGGTGTGTGGTTTTACAGTGCCTATTGGATGTTTACCCTGAGTAGGCGAAAATGCCTGAAAACGACTGTGAGTTTAATTCTTAAATGGATAACTGCTAGAGACTTTAAAAAAGGCAGAACAACACTGTAGTTCACAAGAGCACACTGTGCTTCTCTCCTTGTTCAAGGAATCTCAAAGCTGAATCTCTAGTACAAAAGAGGTTCAAACGCACAGAAAAGCCGTTTATAGAAGAAGCCAACTGGAAAATTCTGCATGTTTCTTAGCTTGTGGGTTACTAGGTTCTGTGTGATTTCAATGAAACTCCTGACAAAATGATTCTCTCTTGGTCCCTCATGGCTCCCCAAATTTGTCATCTCCCATCACGGTTGTTGTGTTTAGAGCCTATTGGATGTTACACCTGAAGGCGAATTTCCACTGAAACTCCTGTTAGTTTAATTCCTCATTGGTTAATGCGAGAACGTTGACAAATGCGAGAACAAGCACTTCAGATCACCAAGAGCACACTGTGCTTCTATCCTGGTTCAAGTATCTCAAAGCTGAATCAGTAGGTAACAAAAGAGTTTCAAACTCACAGAAAAGCCGTTTTTAGCGAACTGGAAATAGATTCCTATGTTTCTTAGCTTCTGGCACTAGGTTTCTTTGTGTATTTCAATGAAAACTCTGAAGAAATGATTCTCTCATGTGCCCTCAAGCTCCCCAAGTTTGGTCATCCCACCATCAAGGGTGTTTTGTTTACAGTCTATTGGATGTTCACCCCTGATTAGGCGAAAATGCCTGAAAACGCCTGTGAGTTTAATTCTTAAATGGTTAATGCTTAGAAACTTTAAAAAAACGCAGAGCAAGCTTTAGTTCACAAGAGCACACTGTGCTTGCTCTCTCCAGGTTTCAAGTATCTCAAAGGCTGAATCACTAGGAGTAGCAAAAGAGTTTCAAATTCACAGATAAAGCGTTTTAGCCAACTGGAAATAATTCCATGTTCTAGCTTGGTGGGTACTAGGTTTCTTTGTGTATTTCAATGAAACTCTGAAAAATGATTCTCTCATGTGCCCCTCAAGGCTGCCCCAAGTTTTGGTCATCCCACCATCACATGTTTTCTGTTAGAGCCTATTGGATGTTTACACGGATTAGGCGAAAAATGCTCTGAAAATGCCTGTGAGATTAATTCTTAAATGGTTAATGCTAGAACTTTAAAAATGCAGAAACAACTACTTTAGTTCACAAGAGCTCACTGTGCTTCTGTCCTGGTTCAAGTATCTCAAAGCTGAATCACTAGTGGGTAACAATAGAGTATCAACTCACAGAAATGCCGTTTTAGCGAACTGGAAATAATTCCATGTTTCCTTAGCTTCTTGGGCACTAGGTTTCCTTTGTGTATTTCAATGAAAACTCTGAAAAAATGATTCTATCATGTGCTCCTCATGGCACCCAACGTTTGGTCATCCTACATATGGGGTGTTTTGCTTACAGGTCTATTGGATGTTCACCTAGATGTAGGCGAAAATGCCTGTCAAAACGCCTGTGAGTTTAATTCTTAAATGGTTAATGCTAGAACTTTAAAAACACAGAACAAACACTTAGTTCACAAGAGCACACTGTGCTTCTGTCTGGTGCAAGTATCTCAAAGCTAAATCACTAGGTAGCAAAAGATTGTTTCAAACTCACTGAAAAATCGTTTTAACAATGGAAATAATTCATGTTTCTTAGCTTGTGGGTAGGGGGTTTTTTTGTTCTTTGTGTTATTTCAGATGAAACTCTGACAAAATGATTCTCTTTGTGTCCCTCATGGCTCCCCAAATTTTGGTCAATCCACCATCACGGGTTTTTCGTTTTAGAGCTACTGGATGTTTACTCCTGATTAGGCGAATTTCACTGAAAACGCCTGTTAGTTTAATTCCTCAATGGTTAATGCTAGAACTTTGAAAATGCAGAAAAGCACTTCAGATCACAAGAGCACACTGTGCTTCTTTCCTGGTTCAAGGTATCTCAAAGCTGATCACTAGGGTAGCTAAAGAGTTTCAAACTCACAGAGGGTAAAAGCGATTAGCGAACTGAAATAATTCCATGTTTCTTAGGCTTGTGGGGTACTAGGTTTCTTTGTGTATTTCAATGAAACTCTGACAAAAATGATTCTCTCTTGTTGCCCCTCATGGCTCCCCAAATTTGGTCATGACCCACCATCACTGGTTTCTTTGTGTTTAGAGCTATTGGATGTTTACCCTGATTAGGCGAATTTCACTGAAAACTCCTGTTAGTTTAATTCCTCAAGGTTAATGCTTTTAGAGACATTTGAAAATGCAGAAAAGCACTTCAGATCACAAGAGCACACTGTGCTTCTTTCCTGGTTCAAGTATCTCCAAAGCTGAATCACTAGGTAAACAAAAGAGTTTCAAACTCACAAGAAAAGCGTTTTAGCCAAATGGAAATTCTTCCATGTTTCTTAGCTTCTGGGAACTAGGTTTCTTTGTGTAATTTCAATTGAAACTCTGATAGAATGCTTCTCTCTTTGCCCCTCAAAGCTCCCCAAGTTTGGTCATCCGACCATCAAGGGTGTTTTTGTTTACAGTCTATTGGATGTTACCCTGATTAGGCGAAAAGGCCTGAAATATCGCCTGTGAGTTTAATTCTTAAACGGTTAATGCTAGAACTTTTAAAAAACGCAGAACAACACTTTAGTTCACAAGAGCCAACACTGTGGCTTCTCTCCAGGTTCAAGTATCTCAAAGCTGAAACTACGTAGCAAAAGAGTTTCAAACTCACAGAAAAAGCGTTTTTAGCGAACTGGGAAATAATTCCATGTTTATTAGCTTCTGGGCAGCTAGGTTTCTTTGTGTATTTTCAATGAAATTCTGAAGAAATGATTCTCTCATGTGCCCCTCAAGGCTCTCCAAGTTTGGTCATCGACCATCAAGGGTGTTTTGTTTACAGTCTATTGGATGTTCACCCTCGATTAGGCGAAAATGCCTGAAAACGCCTGTGAGATTAATTCTTAAATGGTTAATGCTAGAACTTTAAAAATGCCCGAACAAACACTTTAGTTCACACAGGAGCACACTGTGCTTCTGTTCTGGTTCAAGTAAAAAAAAAAAAAAAAAAAATCTCAAAGCTGAATCTCTAGGTAGCAAAAGAATTTTCAACTCACAGAAAAGTGTTTTAGCCAACTGGAAATCATTCCATGTTTCTTAGCTTCTGGGAACTAGGTTTCTTTGTGTATTTCAATGAAACTCTGAAAAAATGATTCTCCCCTCATGTGCCCCTCAAGGCTGACCCAAGTTTGGTCATCCCACCATCACGTGTTTTCTGTTTAGAGAGCCCTATTGGATGTTTACCCTGATTAGGCGAAAATGCCTGAAAACGTGCTGTGAGATTAATTCTTAAATGGTTAATGCTAGAACTTTAAAAAATGCAGAACAACACTTTAGTTCCAAGAGCACACTGTGCTTCTGTCCCCTGGTTCAAGTATCTCAAAGCTGAATCTTAGGTAGCAAAAGAATTTCAAACTCACAGAAAGTGTTTTAGGCCAACTGGAAATCGATTCTACATGTTTCTTAGCTTCTGGGAACTAGGTTTCTTTGTGTATTTCAATGAAACTCTGAAAAAATGATTCTCTCATGTGCCCCTCAAGGCTCCCCAAGAAGTTTGGTCTATCCCACCATCAAGGGTGTTTGGTTTACAGTCTTGGATGTTCACCTGATTAGGCCGAAAATGCCTGAAAACGCCTGTGAGTTTAATTCTTAAATGGTTAATGCTAGAACTTTAAAAATGCAGAATAACACTTTAGTTCACAAGGAGCAACACTGTGCTTTGGACTGTCCTGGTTCAAGTATCTCATAAGCTGAATCTCTAGGTAGCAAAAGAGTTTCAAACATCACAGAAAAAGCGTGTTAGATAGCCAACTGGAAATACTTCCATGTTTCTTAGCTTGTGGGGTACTAGTTTCTTTCTTTGTGTAATTCAATGAAACTCTGCAAAATGATTCTCTCTTGTGCCCCCTCATGGATCCCCAAATTTGGTCATCCCACCATCACGGGTTTTTTGTTTAGAGCCTATTGGATTTGTTTACCCTGATTAGGCGAATTTCACTGAAAATGCCTGTAGTTTAATTCCTCAATGGTGTGAAGCTTTAGAACATTGAAAACGCAGAAAAGCACGTTCATATCACAAGAGTACACACTGTGCTTCTGTACCTGGTTCAGTATCTCAAAGCTGAATCACTAGGTAGCAAAAAAGAGTTTCAAACTCACCGAAAAAAGCGATTTTAGCCAATGGAAATAATTCCAAGTTTCTTAGCCTTGTGGGGTACTAGGTTCTCTTTGTGTATCAAATTCAATGAAAACTCTGACAAAATGATTCTCTCTTGTGTCCTAATGGGCTCCCAAAAATTTGTTTCATTCACCGTGCACGAGGTTTTTTTTTGTTAGAGCCATATTGGGTGTTTTACCCTGAATTAGGCGGATTTTCCCTGAAAACTCCTGTTGAGTTTAATTACTCAATGGTTTAATGCTTAGAACTTTGAAAATGAAGAAAAAGCACTTCAGATCACTCAAAGAGCTCACTGTGCTTTCTATCCTGGTTCAAGTATCTCAATAGCTGAATCCACTACGGTAGCAAAAGGAGTTTCAAAAATCACAAGAAAAGCGTTTTAGCCAACTGGAAATAATTCCTTGTTTTCTTAGCCTTCTGGAGTACTAGATTTCTTTGTGTATTTCAATGAAAACTCTGACAAAATGATTCTCTCTTTGGCCCTCCATGGCTCCCAAAATGTGAGTCATCCCCCCATCACGGCGTTTTTTGTTTAGAGCTATTGGATGTTTACCCTGATTAGGCGAATTTCACTGAAACGCCTGTTAGTTTAATTCCTCAATGGTTAATGCTAGAACTTGAAAATGCAGAAAAGCACTTCAGATCACAAGAGCACACTGGCTTCTTTCCTGGTTCAAGTATCTCAAGCTGAATCATCTAGGTAGCAAAAGAGTTTCAAACTCTCAGAAAAGCGTTTTAGCCAACTGGAAATTATTCCATGTTTCTTAGCTTCTGGGAACTTGGTTTCTTTGTGTAGTTTCAATGAAACTCCTGAAGAAATGATTCTCTCTTGTGCCCTGAAGGCTCCCCAAGTTTGGTCATCCAACATCAAGGGTGTGTTTTGTTTACAGTCCTATTGGATGTTCACCCTGATTAGGCGAAAATGTTCTGAACACGCCTGTGAGATTAATTCTTAAATGGTTATTGCTAGACTTTAAAAAATGCAGAACAACACTTTAGTTAACAAGATGCACATCCTGTGCTTCTGTCCTGGATCAAGTATCTTCAAAGCTGAATCTCTAGGTAGCATAAAGAATTTCAAACTCCACAGAAAATTGTTTTAGCCAACTGGAAATCATTTCCATGTGTTCTTAGCTTCTGGGAACTAGGTTTCTTTGTGGTATTTCAATGAAACTCTGAAATAATGATTCTCTCTTGTGCCCCTCAAGGGCTGCCCAAGTTTGGTCATCCCACCATCACGTGTTTTTCTGTTTAGAGCCTATTGGATGTTGACCCGTGATTAGGCGAAAATGCTTCCTGAAAACGCGCCTGTGAGATTAATTCTTAAATGGTTAATGCTAGAACTTTAAAAATGCAGAACCAACAACTTTTTTAGTTCACGAAAGAGCACACTGTGCTTCTGTCCTGGTTCAAGTATCCTCAAAGCTGAATCTTAGTAGCAAAAGAATTTCAAACTCACAGAAAAGTGTTTTAGACAACTGGAAAAATAATAAAAAAAAATAATCATTCCATGTTTCTTAGCTTCTGGGAACTAGGTTTCTTTGTGTATTTCAATGAAACTCTGAAAAAATGATTCTCTCATGTGGGTGCCCTCAAGCTCCCAAGTTGAGGTCATGCCCTCCATCAAGGGTTTGTTTACAGTCTATTGGATGTTTACCCTGATTAGGCGAAAATGCCTGAAAACGCCTGGTGAGTTTAATTCTTATATGGTTAATGCTAGAACTTTAAAAACGCAGAACAACACTTTAGTTCACAAGAGCACACGTTGTGCTTCTGTCCTGGTTCAAGTATCTCAAAAGCTGAATCTCTAGGTGCAAAGAGTTTCAAACTCACAGAAAAAACTGCGTTTTAGCCAACTGGAAATACTTCCATGTTTCTTAGCTTGTGGGTACTAGGTTTCTTTGTGTATTTCAATGAAACTGTTGACTAAATGATTCTCTCTTTGTGCCCCTCATGGCTCCCCAAGATTTGGTCATCCCACCATCAAGGGTTTTTTGTTTAGAGCCTATTGGATGTTTTACCCTGATTAGGCGAATTTCACTGAAAACGCCTGAAGTTTAATTCCTCATATGGTTGAAGCTAGAACATTGAAAAATGCAGAAAAGGCACTTCATATCACAAGAGCACACTGTGCTTCTGTCCTGGTTCAAGTATCTCAAAGCTGAATCACTACGTAGCAAAAGAGTTTCAAACTCACAGAGAAGCGATTTTAGCCAACTGGAAAAAACTCCAAGTTTCTTAGCTTGTGGGTACTAAGGTTTCTTTGTGTATTTCAATGAAACTCTGACAAAATGATCCTCTATTGTGTCCCTCATGGCTCCCCAATTTGGTCATCTCACCATCACGGGTTTTTTGTTTAGAGCCTATTGGATGTTTACGCTGATTAGGCGAATTTCACTGAAAACTCCTGTTAGATTAATTACTCAATGTTTAATGGCTAGAACTTTGAAAAAATGCAGAAAAACCACTTCAGATCACAAGAGCACACTGTGCTTCTATCCTGGTTCAAGTATCTCAAAGCTGAATCAGTAGGTAACAAAAGAGTTTCAAACTCACAGAAAAGCGTTTTAGCGAACTGGAAATAATTCCTGTGTTTCTTTAGCTTTGGGCACTAGGTTCTTTGTGTATTTTTCAATGAAACTCTGAAGAAATGATTCTCTCATATGCCCTCAAGGCTGCACCCAAGTTTGGTCATCGACCATCACGTGTTTTCGTTTTAGAGCCTATTGGATCTTTACCCTGATTAGGCGAAAATGCCTGAAAAGCCTGTGAGATTATTCTTAAATGGTTAATGCTTGTACTTTTAAAAATGCAGAACAACACTTTAGTTCACAAGAGCACACTGTGTTTCTGTCCTGGTTCAAGTATCTCAAAGCTGAATCTCTATAGGTAGCAAAAGAATTTCAAACTCACAGAAAAGTGTTTTAGCCAACTGGAAATATTCCATGTTTCTTAGCTTCTGGGAACTAGGTTTCTTTGTGTATTTCAATGAAACTCTGAAAAAAATGATTCTCATCATGTGCCTCAAGGGCTTTCCAAGTTTGGTCATCCCACCATCAAGTGGTGTTTGGTTTACAGTCTATTGGATGTTTACCTGATTAGGCGAAAATGCCTGAAAACGCCTGTGAAGATTAATTTATTAAATGGTTAATGCTAGAACTTTAAAAATGCAGAACAACACTTTTAGTTCACAAGAGCACACTGTGCTTCTGTCCTGGTTCAAGTATTTCAAGCTGAATCTCTAGGTAGCAAAAGAGTTTTCAAAACTCACAGAAAAGCGTTTTAGCCAACTGGAAATCATTTCCATGTTTCTTAGCTTGTGGGTACAAGGTTTCTTTGTGTATTTCAATGAAACTCTGACAAAATGATTCTCTCTTGCGCCCCTCATGGCTCCCCAAGTTTGGTCATCCCACCATCACAGATTTTTTGTTTAGTGCCTATTGGATATTTACCCTGATTAGGCGAATTTCACTGAAAACGCCTGTAGTTTAATTCTCAATGGTTGAAGCTAGAACATTGAAAACGCAGAAAAGCACTTCATATAACAAGAGCACACTGTGCTTCTGTCCTGGTTCAAGTATCTTTCAAAGCTGAATCACTCTAGGTAGCAAAAGAGTTTCAAACTCACAGAAAAGCGATTTAGCCAACTGGAAATAATTCCAAGTTTCTTAGCTTGTGGGTACTAGGTTTCTTTGTGTATTTCAATGAAACTCTGACAAAATGATTCTCTCTTGTGTCCCTCATGGATCCCAAAATTTGGTCATCTCAACATCACGGGTTTTTTTGTTTAGAGCCTATTGGATTTTACCCTGATTAGGCGAATTTCACTGAAAACTCCTGTTAGTTTTAATTCCTCAATGGTTAATGCTAGAACTTTGAAAATGCAGAAAAGCACTTCAATCACAAGAGCAACACTGTGCTTCTATCCTGGTTCAAGTATCTCAAAGCTGAATCAGTAGGAGTAACAAAAGAGTTTTCAAACTCACAGAAAAGCGTTTTTAGCGAACTGGAAATAAATCCATGTTTCTTAGCTTCTGGGGCACTAGGTTTCTTTGTGTATTTTCAATGAAACTCTGAAGAAATGATTCTCTCATGTGCTCCTCAAGGCTGCCCAAGTTAGGTCATCCCATCCCACCATCAAGGGTGTTTTGTTTACAGTCTATTGGATGTTCACCCTGATTAGGCGAAAATGCCTGAAAACGCCTGTGAGTTTAATTCTTAAATGGTTAATGCAAGAACTTTAAAAACGCAGAAAAACACTTTAGTTCATAAGAGCACACTGGTGCTTCTCTCCTGAGGTTCAAGTATCTCAAAGCTGAAATCACTAGGTAGCAAAAGAGTTTCAAATTCACAAAAAAGCGTTTTAGCCCAACTTGGAAATCATCCATGTTTCTTAGCTTGTGGGTACTAGGTTTCTTTGTGTATTTCAATAAAACTCTGAAAAAATGATTCTCTCATGTGCCACTCAAGGCTGCCCAAGTTTGGTCATCCCACCATCACGTGTTTTCTGTTTAGAGCCTATTGGATGTTTACCCTGATTAGGCGCGAAATGCCTGAAAACGCCTGTGAGATTAATTCATTAAATGGTTAAGGCTAGAACGTTAAAAATGCAGAACAAACTTTAGTTCAACAGGAGAACACTGTGCTTCTGTCCTGGTTCAAGTATCTCAAATCGCTGAATCTCTAGGTAAGCAAAAGAATTTCAAATTTCACAGAAAAGTGTTTTAGGCCAACTGGAAATCATTCCATGTTTCTCTTAGCTTCTGGGAACTAGTTGGTTTCTTTGTGTACCTGATTTTCAACACTTTATGAAACTCTGAAAAAATGTTTCTCTCACAGCATGTTTTGCCCCTCAAGGTTTTCCAAGACTTTGGTCATCCCAGTTTGGTCATCCATCAAGGGGTGTTTGGTTTACAGTCTAATGGGTTTTTACCCTGATTAGGTGAAAATGCCAGAAAACGCCTGTGAGTTTAATTCTTAAAATGGTTAATGCTAGAACTTTAAAAACGCAGAACAACACTTTAGTTTTCACAAGAGCACACTGTGCTTCTCTCCTGGTTCAAGTATCTCAAAGCTGAATCTCTAGGTAGCAAAAGAGTTTCAAACTCACAGAAAAGCGTTTTAGCCAACTGGAAATACTTCCATATTTCTTAGCTTGTGGGTACTAGGTTTCTTTGTGTATTTCAATGAAAAACTCTGACAAAATGATTCTCTCTTTTGCCCCCTCATGGCTCCCCAAATTTGGTCATCCCACCATCATACGGGTTTTTTGTTTAGACCCTATTGGATGTTTATAACCCTGATTAGGCGAATTTCACTGAAAACTCCTGTTAGTTTAATGTCCTCAATGGTTAATGTAGAACTTTGAAAATGCAGAAAAGCACTTCAGATCACAAGAGCACACTGTGCTTCTATCCTGGTTCAAGTATCTCAAAACTGAATCAGTAGTGTAACAAAAGAGTTTCTAAACTCACAAAAAAGCGTTTTAGCGAGCGAACTGGAAATAATTCCATGTTTCTTAGCTTCTGGGCACTAGGTTTCTTTGTGTATTTTCATGAAACTCTGGAAGAAATGATTCTCTCATGTGCCACTCAAGGTTTCCCCAAGTTTGGTCCAATCCCACCATCAAGGGTGTTTTGTTTTACAGTCTATTGGATGTTCACCCTGATTAGGGCAAAAAATGCATGGAAAAACCGCCCTGTGAGTTTAATTCTTAAGATTGGGGTTTTTTAATGCCTAGAACTTTAAAAAAAAGCAGAAACAAACAACTTTTAGTTCACAAGAGCACACTGTGCTTCTCTCCCAGGTACAAGTATCTCAAAGCTGAATCACTAGGTAAGCAAAAAGAGTTTCCAATCATCACAGAAAAGCGTTTTAGCGCCAACTGGAAATAATTCCATGTTTTCTTAGCTTCTCTGGTACTAGATTTTGTTGGGTCTTTCAATGAAACTCTGACAAAATGTTTCTCTCTATGGCCTCCTATGGTCCCAAATTTGGTCATCCCACCTTCAGGGTTTTTTGCTTAAGAGCCTATTGGATGCTTTTACCCTGATTAGGCGAATTTCACTGAAACGCCTGTGTAATTTAATTCCTC
>JAKELJ010001253.1:0-10481 GCA_025594165.1 Tamias sibiricus
CATCTCCCTCTCATACAGCTCATAGTTATGAGCTGTAGGGAGTTGGGGGAGCTAGATGAGTCTAATGCTTTTATCTGTGCACCTCATAACTGAGGCTGCTTGGATGGAAGAAGGAACCAGAAATGATTCCCAAGTTTGGGTTGACACTAGGTAAAAGCAGGCGATTTTAGGGTGAGAGTTGTGGGGAGGCAGGTTTAGGGAGGCTCTTGCACGTAGGATGCTACCAGCCTGACTTCCCTGGGACTGGAGTTTCCAGGGATGGGGCATAGCGCTTAAGTGATGATTCCTGGGCAGTTGAGAAGAGTTAGTCCCTTCCCTCTATGGGAAGTTTCCAGAAAAGACTTTTTTTTTTTTTAGACTAAAATATTTGTAAGGTTTTCCCTTCCTCCTTTCTTTGCCTTTCTTTGATGGAAAAGAAATCTGAATATTTGATCCAGCCTTCCTTGCCCCCTCAGATCTGTTACAGAAGTGAATCAGAACTGAACTTCTGCTACTACTGCCCGGGGTCACTCTGGGAGTCTGAGTGTTCCCTTTCTCAGTCACGGTTCCCACGCTAGCAGCAACACTCATGAGTTACCTTTCTGAGCCTCATGCTGGGCATTTACTTTATTCACTGGTTCTGTGTTTCAGTTCTGACCCTGAGATCTAGATATGCGGAAGATGGTATTAAAATATATTAGAAATGCGGGCGCGGTGGCGCACGCGTGTAATCCCAGTACTTGGGAGGCTGAGGCAGGAGGATCACGAGTTCAAAGCCAGCCTCATTATTGAAGTTACAAATACATGCATGAAGTTAGAGATATGTGCGTGTATGTGTGTGTGTGTGTGTGTGTGTGTGTGTTTGTGTTTAAATCCAAACATATTTGTTGTTAGGCATATTGATTTGTACTAAGTGATCTTTCAATAAAATTCTTACTTTTATAATTTGCATCTGATATTTTCCAAAAGTTTATATTTTAGGACTTAAATTTATTTTCCTTTTCATTGTCTTCATAAATCTATGACCTATGGGGAAAAGCTAAGTGTGTGCATCTTCATAAATAATTTTAAGTTATAACTTCATTATAAAAATACAACATGCACTGAGTCATAAGGTTAGAAATAATTGAGTCCTTAATCGTTTAAATGTATCCTGTAATATTTAACTTTTCTACTATCTTCATACAACATTATTTGGTAGAGGCAGAGTAGTTCAAATTGGTAGAGCTAGGTCATAAATAATGAAACATTTTCTAAACTTTTCTCTATAATGTTACTCAAAACTCGTGTTATTAATTCTATCCTTACAGATCCATGACCTGCCTTAGAGGTTCCTCCGGAATTGCCTCTAGCAGGTAAGAGAGAACTCAGTTTGAAACTCAGTTTGTAGGATTCAAGATTCATAACCACAATATTGATTTTTTTATAGACTTTCTGATACTGTACTAAGATGTATGGCTTCTTTTAAAAGAAGATTTTATAGTAACTTTGACCCAAATTAGGATAATAGCTATTATAGTGAAGAAAAACTGTGCATGACAGTAAAAATACATCAGATTTGCTCACTTGTGATTGCTTGTCACTGGTAATTTTTTTCAGACCTAAGTCCACCACAAAAGGACTAAACTTAACTAACTGCAATTTTGTACATCCTAAACTTGAGCACATTGGATTCTTTCAATTATTTTAACATGTTTTCTTACTGTTTTTCTAACTTCAAAATCAATATATACTTATTGTAGAAAACTTGAAAAAGAGAAAAGTTCAAAGAACAATCCATAATCTGAAACACTGTTAGTAGTAGTATATTTTCAATGTATTAATTTTATGGATATCTAGATTTTAAAGTGGTGCTATTTTATTACTGAAATTTTCATTCATAAGAATAATTAGAAACCCTAGAAACCCTACTTTAAAATGATCATTATGACTATGATAATTGACATTGCCCCCAACTGCATATATAAAAATAGATTTAACATAGACTGATGTACCATAAGTGATATACCATTTCCAGGTATATATCTAAAGGGGATGAAATCAGCATACCAAAGAGATACTTGTATGCCCCTCTTTGTTGTGGCACTATTCCCAACAGGCAAGAAATGGAATTAAACCAGGTGCTTATTAGTGAATGAATGAGTAAAGAAACTGGTATGTAGATACAATAAAATATTATTTAGCCATAAAGAAAATTTTATTATTTCCAGCAAAATAAATGGAACTAGAGGGCATTATGTTAAGTGAAATAAGCCCCATAGAAAAAGAAAAAACTTCTTTTTTTTCCTCCTGTAAGGAAGTTCAAAAAATTGTCCTGCATGTAGAATAGTAATTAACAGAGGTTGGGGTGGGAGTGGGTAAAGGGTGGCTGAATTTGATCCATGTATGAAAATATCATACTGAATCCCATTAATATTACATGTAGTGCATGCTAATAAAAAAGATAAAAATAAATGAATAAATAGTATACAACAAGTGTTTAGCCATGACTTTATTGATATCTTGAAAATATCATTTTGTAATAGAATGATTATTTTATAATTGTGCATAATTTACTTAAACACTCCCTTACATTTGTACTGCTAGATTGCCATCAATTTTTTTCTCTTTTACATGTCTATGTGATGCTAATCCTTAAAAGAAATATTTTATACTTAAAAAATACACCCAAAGAACTTCAGAAAGAGAATAACTGATCTAAAGAATGTGGACATATTTTGCTGCTTCAATCATTATTTTAATTTTAAAATCTATTTATACTTGCACAGATAATAGCAGGAAACATTCTTTTCATTTTATTTTATGCAGCTAGTTTAACAAATGGTTCTTCCCTCTGGAATTTTTTTTCCTTTAAATTTTCTGGCTTCTACAGATCTCTGATGTCTTTTAAAGTATAATTTGTAAATATTTTTCTTGTTGTTATCAATATTTTTAAAAAATGTAAAATTCTAGAGAAAAAAAATTGTATCACACACAGAAGAAATGCAAATAGCATATTCAGGGGAGAAAATGATAAATCTCACTATAAAAAGAAATGCAAATAAGTTAATAAGGTATCATCTTTCATCTGTAAAACTAACATCCACTTACTATGTGGGGGCACTGATTCAGGGCACAAATGGAGGTTGTCACATCCAGTCTAAGGAAAGGAAACCAGCATAGATTTTGACTTTGATGTTGCTGGTGTCATAAAATCAGAGGATAAATACTCCCCCAAAACAATGACACAGTTTTACCACATTTTTCAATAGAAGATGCTTGACAAATTTTGAAGCATTATATTGTAGGAACTAAAGATTAAATGTAAAAAACATAATTTTTTAAAATGAAAGGAAAAACTAAACCTAACACATGCAGCTCCTCACAAGCCTCACTCACACAGAACTGTTCCTATTTGACGTGCCTGGCAGCTCCTTAGGTAAACCTTATTCTCAGGGCTGATCCTTATTTAACCAGACTGAGTTCATGTAGTACAAACAGCATCATTTCTAAGGTATTTGTCTAAAACAAACTGCAGTGATTAGTTAATGCCAAGTTTGCCTGAGGTGTCAATATTAATTGCAGCAAATAAGGGGTAAACTCAAAAACATAAAAGGAATATCTGGGGAATGAGAGGTCTAGAAGCTTTGAAAGACTGTGACATATCCCTGGTCATTTAGAAGGCAGTGTACATATGCGCACTTGATCCAGAAGAGAACTTAGAAGGCCTGACCTTGTTTCTGTTCCAGACAGGATGTTCCTTCCCCAGGCAGGCAAGAGCCAATAGGCTTAAAGGACACCTGTTCTAGCCAATTTTTTGCTTGATCTATTGAGGCTGTTTGCAAGCAGGGAAGTGAAGGCTAAGGTGGAGTTGGGAACTGCTGGAGGAATGAAGGCTTTTCCCAGCAAACATGCAATGCCCCTTGGCCAAGGCTGAGAGATTCATTAAGACAAAATGCTTCCCAATATGTAAAAGGCAATTGCACACCATGACTGTACTGCCACAGCAGGCACTAGAGAAAGTAGCCAGATAACCCAGGGATTCTGGACCTGAGAAAAGAGCATGGGTTGTACAATGGAAAGGAGCTTAAACTAGGAAGTGACCTAATAGGATTTGTCTGTTTATTTGGGGGGGGGGGGTGTACTGGGGATTGAACTCAGGGGCACTCAACCACTGAGCCACATCCCCAGCCCTATTTTGTATTTCATTTAAAGACAGGGTCTCACTGAGTTGCTCAGTGCTTCACCATTGCTAAGGCTGGCTTTGAACTCATGATCCTCCTGCCTCAGCCTCCCAAGCCACTGGGATTACTGCCATCCACCATGCCCAGCAGGATTTGAACAAAGAAATCAGAGCTATCTGGAGGCGGCCCACCGGGATTACTGCCATCCACCATGCCCAGCAGGATTTGAACAAAGAAATCAGAGCTATCTGGAGGCGGCCCTTGGGGTGGGCCTTGAAGGATGAACCCGAAATCGGGCGGGAACCAGTGTGAGGAAGAGGGCGGGGCTCTCAGGCTAACGAAGTAATGAGAGCCATTTCCTAGTTCTTGGAGTCCAGGATGGGTCAGTCTAGGTTGAAGGCCAGCGTCCAGCCGCTTCCTCCCTCCAGTCTTTCCCGTGGGGCCTTTTCAGGAGCGTTCGCCAGTGTCCCCATGAAGCCTCTGTTAGTTGTGTAATCTGGAAAACCCCAGTGTTCTGGGCGCACTGAAAACCCCCTGCACGGCGGGTGGGCGTCCCTCGGGGGAGCCCCCGGCCGGCCCGTGCCTGCCGCCCCCCACCCCCACCCCAGCGCTGCAGACCGGCCAGAACGCTCGGCCCCGCGAGGCCGGCGGGGCAGGGCCGCGGGCGCACCTGCCAGGCAACGCAGCGTTCGAAGCGGCCGCGCGCGGTGACGTCCCTTGACTCCCGCCCCACTCTGTGTTTACTGGAGATGTGGATGGCGGTGGCGACCGCTCACTCGTGTGGACGAGGACGATTCGCCAGTGATTGAGAGACTACTCGGTTCTGCTCCGGGCGAGGCGGCTCCCGGCCGGGCCCTGCGGCCTGGGTCCTGGAGCTGCCTTCCACCTCCGTCGGAGCCGACTTTCCTTTCTACCCCCGACCCCTCCCTGTGCTTTCCCTGCCTACCCCGCAGTAGCCAATGGAGGACGAGGAGAGGCGGAGAAAAATAGAAGCTGGGCGAGCGCTGGTAGGCGAGCCGGGGACCAGAGGCGGGAGGCGGTGGCCGGGAAAGGGCGGGAGGAGGCCCGGGGCACCGAGTTGGCGGCAGCCGGTGCGCTGCCCTCGGACCGGGGAGGTGCAGCCTGCGGGTCCGGAGGGCTCTCCTCCTGGCCTTATATAGGGATTTCTGGTGGGGGGTGCACTAGAGCAACCCCAACACCATTGGCTAGAACAGGATGCCCTTTAAGCCTATTGGCTCTTGCCTGGGGAAAAGAAACATTCTGCCTGGGGAAGAAACATCCTGCCCGGGGGGAAAAAACATCCTGTCCGGAACATCTTGAAACAAGGTTGCTTCTCTTAGGGTGTGGAAAACTCTGAGGGCGGGGGAGGGTAACATATCTATCATTCCCCCCTTTTTGTTTTCTTAGGAAGTGGGACGTCGTATGTCAGTCTGGCTACTTCCTGCTGAAACGGGGCGACGTGGGGGGTGTTATGGGGGGGGATATGATAAGACAGGCAGGTCAGGCTTGAGGGTGAAAAGGATTCCTAGGAGGTTGGCACCAAAAAAATGAATTCGCCCTGAGGTGATGAGAAGTAATAGATGATCCCTAAGGAGAAACTGGTTAAAGGTTGAGAACAAGAAAGACATGAGCTGTGGAGAAGGAAGAGCTGCAAAGGAGAAGATCATCTACATATTGCAAAAGAGTGGAGTCAGAGAATTCAAGGTCTTTGAGATCGGCAGCTAGTGTCTGTCCAAAGATATGAGGGCTGTCTCGAAAACCCTGAGGGAGGACTGTCCAGGTCAATTGTTGGGACCGTTGAGTATCAGGATCAGTCCAGGTAAAGGCAAAGATGTCTTGTGATTCCTGAGCTAAAGGGACAGTGAAGAAGGCATCCTTAAGGTCAATGACCGAGAAATGAGTAGATAAGGAAGGAATTAGGGAGAGAATGGTATAAGGATTTGGGACCAGAGGGTGTATGGGCCTAACAGCCTCATTGATGAGACGAAGATCTTGGACTAACCGGTATGACCCATTGGACTTCTTGACTGCCAATATGGGAGTATTATATGGGGAATGGGTGGGTCGGAGAAAGCGTTTCCGCAGAAGGTCTGAGATAATAGGTTGGAGACCTCTGAGGCTAGTGGCTGGGAGTGGATACTGGGCTCTATTAGGGAAATACTGGGGATCTTTAAGGTGTATTCGTATAGGGTCACAGTGAGCAAGGGATGGAGTCTGGGTATCCCAAACTTTGGGGTCTACCAGATGAGAGGGGGCAGGGTAACAGGAGGTTTCCGCATCAGGCTCTAAAATGCTAAGAAGGAAGACGGAAGAGGAGACGGAGTGAGACGAGTCGGGGAGAAGAACTGAGCGAGGCGGGTCAGAGAACACAACTGAGGCCTGAAATTTGACCAGTATATCTCGGCCCAATAAAGGCACAGGACATTGAGAGATTACTAGAAACTGGTGGGGAAATGAATGGAGGTGGAGGCGGCAAGACAGCATGGGAGTCTTGTGGGGGTGAATGGTGTGTCCCTCTATCCCGACAACAGGGGACGATAAGGTGGTGGGCCCCCAAAACTCCCTCAAGACCGAGAAAGTGGCTCCTGTGTCTAGTAGGAAATTTATGGGGTGGCCATCAACAAGAAGGGTGACCCTAGGCTCCTGTAAGTCGATGTCAACTGTCGGGAGAGGAAACCCAGGGCCCCGTCAATCTTCTGCGGCTATTCCAAGGAGGTTGGGTTTCATGACTGATCCAGTCCCCCTGCGGGAACTGGGGCAGTCAACACCCCAGTGGCCCATCTTGGAGCATTTAGGACATGGGCGCGTAGGGGGCCTGGGGTTGGGGCAAGCTCTAGCCCAGTGTCCTTCGTTCCCGCACTTGAAACACGGCCCTGGAGGTCCCCTCTGCGTGGGGTAATGGCTCCTTGTTTGTGAGGCCCGAGAGTCGGTGCCCTGTAAAGCCTGGGCCAGCATTTGAAATCTTGCTCGTTCGGCCTTTTCATGGTTCTGAAACCTACGGCGTTCAGTATTCTCATCTCTATTATGATAGGCCTTAAAGGCCATGGCCAAGATCTCGGTCTGAGGTGTTGCAGGTCCTTGCTCTAATTTTCTCAATTTAGCCCGTATATCGGGGTAACTTTGGGACAAAAAGTAAGTCATAAGGACATGACGTCCCCCTGGAGATTCAGGATCTAAATTGGTGTATTGTTGGAGAGCTTTTGTTAGTCGATCTAGAAATTCAGAGGGGGTGTCTTCCCTTTTTTGTATGATTTCCTGCAGCTTGTCAAAATTAACTACTTTTTGTGCTGCACGCTTAAGACCAGTTAGTATACAAGTGGAAAACTGATCTCGCAAGGCCATGTCCCCTGGGGAATTATAGTCCCAGTTAGGGTCCCTTTCGGGGACAGCCTGAGGTCCAATGAGATGGTTAGGGTTGGTTCTATGGTTCTCATCGGCATAGGCCCGTGCCTGCTCCCAGACTTGCCTACGCTCCTCAGGGAGGAGGGTATTTGCCAAAATCATATAGATGTCATGGAAGGTAAGGCTATAAGCTTGGAGGACCCATTGAAATTCCCTGAGGTATGTAGTGGGGTCAGTGCTATAAGAGCCCAATCGTTTCTCGATTTGCACTACCTCGGTCATTGGGAAGGGAACATGGACACGGACAATTCCTTCCGGACCCGCAACTTCCCGGAGTGGGGTCAGGACTTGGGCAGGAGTAAGTGACAGAGGGTGAGCAGACATTGTGCGAGATCGCGTAAGGGGTGGGCTGGAGGAGAAGGTGGCAGGAGTGTGTAGAAGTGGGGCTGGAGGGGCCGAGGGAGGCGGAGAGGTTTCAGATTGGTATGGGGGCGGCTCATCCGCGGGATCAAAATCAAGAAAGGAGGGGGATGGTAGGGAGCAGCCGGTTGGCAGGCTAGGAGGCTATTGTTGGAGCTGCAGTGGGTACAGAGTGAGGGATTCGAACAGAGGAGGGAGAAAGCCTGAACATACGGAATCTCTGCCCATTTTTTTGATCGCTCACAGAAGTAGAAAAGATCTCTCAATATAGAGGGATCCAGGGACCCAGAAGCAGGCCATTTGTTTTGGTTATCTAAGGGGTATGTGGGCCAATCTTGGGTGCAAAACTTGGTAAGTCTTGTTGGTTGTATGTCGGGAGTTAGGCCAAGAGTGGCTAGGTTGTTTAAGAGGCACTGTAGAGGACAGTTGGCTGGGAGGGGTCGGAGTGGGTACAAGAGTGACAAATAGTGAGTGATAGCAAAACCAAAGAAGAGAGTGAGGACGAGAGCAAAGAAGAGAGTGATTGGAGAGTAGTCAGCCAGGAGGGATAGGAGTGAGTCAGCCAGGAGGGGTGAAGAAGCAGTAGCAGAAGAAGAAGAAGAAGCCCCCATTTTCCCGTTCCGAACGGGACAGATATATTGTCCTGAGGAGCGTCCTCCTCAAGATATATATATCAGAGAGATCCAAGTCTGTGAGACCCAGTCGTCACTGGAGTCAAACAGAGATGGGGTCCAAAGGGACCGAAGAACAATGGGTCACCTTGCGCAAGGATTTTCCGTGTCCCGTCCTGGACGGGAAGGAGAGACCCAAGTCCGGAGGCCAGAGGCCGAAAAAGGGCTTTTTTCAACTACTCCCAGGAAAGGGAGAGGGAGAGAGGGAGGTAGAGAGAGAAAGAGAGAGAGAGAGAGAGAGAGAGAGAGCGCCAACAGTCAATTCCCACTGTACAAGGCCTGACGGGTTTAGGAGCCCTGGGGATGAGGAGACCTACCTAGGAAAAGGAGAAAGAGACAAAAAGAGAAAGAGCTCCACGAGGTCCACTGTGACCATGAAGGTCTAGGTGGGGTGCGATCCTCCCTGTACAGGCCACCAGCGGGGCTGCCGGACGATCAACGGTCAGTTCCCACTGTACAAGGCCCGACAGGTTTAGGAGCCCTGGGGCGGGGGGCTTACCAATCCGATGACCGGTGGTGGATGCGTCGGAGCGGCGATCAAAAACCGGGCGAAGGCTGAGGCAGTTCCGGGTGATTATGCCCTCCGGCTCAGATAGGATCCGAGTCACGGCACCAATGAAGGGCAAAGCATCACACCGGGGACAGCCGTGCAGCCAAAAGATTTATTCAACAGCCTTCGTGGCTGGTAGCGAAAACCGGAGAACAGGTGCTCTGGTCGAAGGTCGACGAGGTGGGAGAGGGGAGTCAGGGGGAGAAGGGAGTGTGCAAGCTCTGGTGGGAGAAGGGAGTCAGGAAGAGGGGAGTGTGCAAGCTCTGGACAGAAGGTGGGTGCCTGGTCGCACCGGCTCTCTGGAGCTGTCGGCTAAAGCAGCTGCTGTCTGGCTGGAGGCTGGAGCTGTCAGCTGGGAGCGGCCGTCGGGCTGAAGGTAGTCGGTCTGGAGCTGTCAGCTGGAGCAGCTGCCGTCGGCTGGAGGCGATGGGTCTGGAGCTGTCAGCTGGAGCAGCTGCCTTCGGCTGGAGGCGATGGGTCTGGAGCTGCTGGCTGGGGCAGCTGCCGTCGAGCTGGAGGTGATGGGTCTGGAGCTGTTGCAGTGGCTTCCTCCTCTCTGCAGCGACGAGCCGATGTCTTCCTCCTCTCAGCAGCGACGATCTGATGTTGTGTCCGTGTGTCTCTCTCTGTCTGGCTGGCTGGCTGATTCTCTCAAACAGGGCCTTATATAGGGATTTCTGGTGGGGGGTGCACTAGAGCAACCCCAACACCATTGGCTAGAACAGGATGCCCTTTAAGCCTATTGGCTCTTGCCTGGGGAAAAGAAACATTCTGCCTGGGGAAGAAACATCCTGCCCGGGGGGGAAAAAACATCCTGTCCGGAACATCTTGAAACAAGGTTGCTTCTCTTAGGGTGTGGAAAACTCTGAGGGCGGGGGAGGGTAACATATCTATCACTCCTCGCCCTCCCCTCCCCTTTTCCTAGGTCCTGTGAAGCCCGGTGCTGCTACCTAGCTGACGAGCCTTCGGTGGTGATGGAATGTGTGGTTCTTTTCTCACGACTACCCCAATAAAACCACTTTTGTTGTTGTATTGATATTAGCTAGTGATTAATAGCCTTTGAAGCTTCAGCCCTTCATTTTTGAAGGGAGTTTTATGGGTGGTGCAGGCATTGTGCTTTACAGGGCGGGGATTTAGAGCTGTCCTTTTATTCCGTGGGGACTTCTGAGCTGACCATCAGCTTGTCTTCCTTAGGTGGCACGCTGGCACTCCTGGATGTGTGTGTGATTGGCCTGCGACAGCTGCCTCAGCAGTGGCCTGAGTGGGCCTCAAGTGCCAGCTGTGAACTTGGCTTTAGGGGCGTTTTTTCAAAGCGTGTCTGTACGTTTGGGTTTGGAGGTCGTTGTCATGGCAGTA